>JASAMZ010011785.1:0-11735 GCA_030248115.1 Linhomoeus sp. GSCO2_2
ATAGTTATTACCATTCGATGAAGTGAACCAACACAAGAATTGAGTAGTCCAAGATCTGGCAAAGATGTGTCGTTTGGATTCATAGTGGTTTGTGTAAGATGGCCTTTGCGACACAGAAGTAACAGGCGACTTAATTCCAACCGGTTTCAGGGGATAACAGACAACTGAAGCTACACGATGTCACTGAAACTAACGCGACTCTAATCTGTGACATCACAGATGCGGTACGCAGCCGGTTAAGCGTAGATGTTGGCACGCAATGGGGCGGATAGGAAGCAGCCCTCCCCCTTGAAAAAGAGGCGGGACTGATTTAGACCTTCTCCCAGATCTTTTCCACCAGTGGTAGCCAGCAGTCGTTCAGTCTGAGGCCTCTGTTCCTATTGAACATCTACGCTTAACCGGCTGCGGTACCGCATCTGTGATGTCACAGATTAGAGTCGCGTTAGTTTCAGTGACATCGTGTAGCTTCAGTTGTCTGTTATCCCCTGACGAAGGGTCCGTTGAGGCACCCCGAAACCGGTTGGAATTAAGTCGCCTGTTACTTCTGTGTCGCAAAGGCCATCTTACACAAACCACTATGTATCTACACAATATTACCTAACTTGACAGTTGCACGTAGCGAATACTCCAGCACGGCCAACTGCGTTACACTGTGTTCAAAGTGCGCTCGTTTGTTGTGTAGTAGTGTACTAGTGACGACTGACGACTATGGAACACTGAACTAAGACGTCAATAACTTAGGGCGTACCAATCGGCCCGCTGAGTTTTGGTTGAGACCCCTACCGCCTTCAGTAGCGAGCAGGGTGAAGTAACCTTACTTCACTCGGCCAGGATTCTACAGTATGTGGCTTGATTTAACTTTACTTGGTGGAGTTTCCGATGTGTGCTGCACCTTTGTACCCTTCTAGTCCTTTTAACTCCAATCACAGTTTCGTTGTAATGCTGAACCAGACCTTCGTTTTAGTTAATTTGGCAACATCTGTAATACCACAATGGCAATGACAAAGAGGCTTTAGCTTCAGATAGAAGTCGTTATGGAGCACGTGTGCTTATTGGAGGGAGGGGGATGGGGGTGGGGGAGTGTTTGCTGGGGGGGGGGTGGATTCGAAGCGGGGGGGGGGGGGGTGTTTGCCGCGGCAAATACGATATGCACCAAATTAAGTTAATCAAAATTCACAGAACCCTACCTAGGTACGGCATATACTAAGCAGCTAACGGTGTCTGTCTGTGGTACCGCACGCTCTGCCCAAATACTGGACGCTTTGCGCGCTTGACGCGTTCAGCAGAAGCGACGCTCTATAGACGCGGTACACTGTAGCTGGCGTCCTGTTACTAATTAGCGCACCGCTAGCAACCAGACGCGCGCGAAGCGGTCAAGGACAGAATGGTCGATTTCTCATGTCACAAAAGATGGATCTTGAGATTTATAGCTCAAGCTGACCGTTATTTTCTGAACGGACTTCGGCACAGTGACGGCCGACGATCCGTCACGCTCCATAGGCTTCAGATCGTTGGAAGTCATAAGTACTACAGTAACATCTATGGGCTTTCACTAGTGGCTTGCAACTGGTCGCAGAATGGTAGGATTATGGCTCTACAGAGGTGAACCTGTGCAGCATGTATCACATGAATGGCTTGCGACTGGTCTGGTCACAAAACGGCAGTATCTGGGCTCGAGAATCGCAAACCTACCTACAGTATCACCTACAGGTTAAAGACTCTAGCTAGGTAAACTATAGGTCAGTTGAACAAGCTTTGTCTAAAAACTGTGGCACCACGTTGGCATCAGTGTAAACTTGAGAGCGTGTGCGCGATAATGTGCACTGGATAGTGAAGTGCCGCTAGACATTTAGTCGACAATCTGGTGGGGTATAGCCGCAATTGGTCTTGGATTTGTTTGTGGTACCTGATCCACATATGGATCAGAAGATTCGCCGCAGGCACACTTTGCGCTTATAATAGTGGCAACTGATCCATAAATGGATCAGAGAAATTCGCCGCAGGCACACAGTGCAATAAAAGCGTCTAAATGAGACGACGCCCTATTGAAAAGGGTATAAATGGGACGACGCCCCATTGAAAAGGGTATAAATGGGACGACGCCTTATTCTTTTGGGCTTAGTGCTCGATGCATCCACACAAAGATATGTTGAAATTTAAGCTGCTTGAAATTGTCGAAATTTGGAAATTCTGACAAAAATCTTGAAAATATACCTAAATTCTTTGATTATAAAATCTAGAACTATTCGCTAATTACTTGACAGACTATGCTCGACACATCCGTGAAAAGAAATGTTGAACTTTAAGCTGTTTGAAATTGTCGAAATTTGGGAATTTTGACAAAAACCTTGAAAATATCCCTAATTTCGATAATTATAAAATCTGAAACTATTTGATAAATACTTGGCAGACTATGCTCGACACATCCGTGAAAAGAAGTTTTGAAATTGAAGCTGTTTGAAATTGTCGAAATTTGTGGATTTTAACAAAATCCTTAAAATATCCCAAATTTCGTCAATTATATTCGCTGAAACTATTTGCTAAATACTTGGCGGACTATGCTCGATACATCGGTGCAAAGAAGTTTTGAAATTTAAGCTGTTTGAATTTGTCAAAATTTGGGAATTTTGACAAAAACCTTGAAAATATCCCTAATTTTGTTAATTATAAAATCTGAAACTATTTGATAAATACTTGGCAGACTATGCTCGACACATCCGTGAAAAGAAATTTTGAACTTTAAGCTGTTTGAAATTGTCGAAATTTGGGAATTTTGACAAAAACCTTGAAAATATCCCTAATTTCGTTAATTATAAAATCTGAAACTATTTGATAAATACTTGGCAGACTATGCTCGACACATCCGTGAAAAGAAGTTTTGAAATTGAAGCTGTTTGAAATTGCCGAAATTTGTGGATTTTAACAAAATCCTTAAAAATATCCCAAATTTCGTTAATTATATTCGCTGAAACTATTTGCTAAATACTTGGCGGACTATGCTCGATACATCGGTGCAAAGAAGTTTTGAAATTTAAGCTGTTTGAATTTGTTAAAATTTGGGAATTTTGACAAAAACCTTGAAAATATCCCTAATTTCGTTAATTATAAAATCTGAAACTATTTGATAAGTACTTGGCAGACTATGCTCGACACATCCGTGAAAAGAAATTTTGAAATTGAAGCTGTTTGAAATTGTCGAAATTTGTGGATTTTAACAAAATCCTTAAAAATATCCCAAATTTCGTTAATTATATTCGCTGAAACTATTTGCTAAATACTTGGCGGACTATGCTCGATACATCGGTGCAAAGAAGTTTCGAAATTTAAGCTGTTTGAATTTGTCAAAATTTGGGAATTTTGACAAAAACCTTGAAAATATCCCTAATTTGGTGAATTCCAAAATCCGAAACTATGTCACAAATTCATCGCGTCTTACGCACTTTCCATTTCAGCAAAAACTTTGCCGATACGACTTGTAAATAAAAATGTCATTTTTGACATTTTCGTATTTTAATTGTAAATATCTCGAAATAGCGAAATTAGCAACAGAAACGGACAACGGCACGTTACTCAGCGCATTCGACTCCATCGGGTGGCACTAACCGTCATGTCTAGTTTTGTGACACACACGGACGGACGGACGGACACACAGACCCACGAACAGACAATAGCGTCCGTATATATACTCGCCGCCCTGGGGGGCGGCGAAAAAACACCGAAGAAATCACTTGAATTGAAGTCAACTGTACTCAGGCATACTTATCCATACCATACCTGTGCGAAGGAGGGAGGGATGGGCCTGTCGTGGGAATGGCGCTCCTATGTGGCGGGCGTTTACGTGGCCCTGGCCGTGTCCGTGCCCCACCTCTACCTCGTGGTCACCGTCAACGCCATGCAGCCCCTGCTCAAGGACTTCATTGCACAGAGCTTGATGGTAACTCGCGCGCAACAGTCTAGGGTAAGGGGTGGGGGTGGTGGGTTTCATTTCATTGGATTCAACCCCCCCCCCCCCCCCCAATGCCCAGAAGTGGTAGTACCCTTCTCCCTGACCGACAAGCCCAGATCCCACAGAAATTTTCAATAAATGTTGTGTGCTACACTTAAAGTAAAGTAAGCCCCCACCCCTCCAATAATACCCCCTCCTAGAAGGAGGTTAAAGATAAGCACCCCGAGGGCTTAATAGAGGTATTTAGGTGTGTAGTTGCCATCAATACAACGTCAGAGTCTCCAACTCAGCACCACTACGGTCTGCGGGTATCGGAGTCCGCCATGGTCTGGATCTGGTCCTTTCTGCTGACTATGCCCGCGATCTCCGGAGTCGTCGGCTCGCTCTTCAGCAACCGACTGGCCGACAACTGGTATGCAGTGGCGTAGCCAGGATTGACAAGTGGGAGGTGCAAAATAATTTTAGGGAGGGCAAAATTTTTTAGCTGTTTGTTGAGCGCTACCGGGTGCAAATTGAGCGCACAGGTGAAATCTTGCTATTCGGAGCGAAGCAGGCGAAATATACACTTTTGCAACGCCACAGGCAAAAATTTGTACTATATTTAGCGCCGCAGGCGAAAATTTGTACCAAATATAGTGCCGCAGGCGAAAATTTGCATTATTTATAGCGCCGCAGGCGAAAATTTTTACTATTTATAGCGCCCCAGACGAAAATTTTTACCATTTATAGCGCCCCAGACGAAAATTTCTACTATTTATCATGCCGCAGGTGAAAATTTTTACTAATTACAGCGCCGCAGGCGAAAATCTTTACTATTTACAGCGCCGCAGGCAAACATTTTTTCTCTTGCTGGGCATCTGGGGGGGAGGGGGGGGGGCAAAGCCGGCATCTGGGGGGAGCATTTGCCCCGATTGCTCCCCCCCTGGCTACGCCACTGCTGGTATGCCATCACCTACGGTGTGTACCAAGTGCTTAGGAATGAATGTTCAGTAAACCTCTGCTCAGCATACCGTATGTCATCAAGTCAAGTCTTTTGTCACAAGAACAACCTCTTGCTAATGCGACGTAAACCATCTGACCAACCGTGGCATCACATCTTGAGCCTGTCTATTCTGGATGAAAGCTGAAAACGCAGAACTACTGCATGTATGTAGGTACATTGTCACTGATGATGGCAAGGAGCCCGTATAACGCCTGTATCCGGGGTGTTGTCTATAACGTCGTTTGGGGGGGGGGGGGGGGGGGGTTAATGATTTTAATCTAAATCTTACATTAGTTCTGCAATCTTTGCTGTGACAAGGCCACGATACCTTTTGAGCGTCACCTGTTGCTGCAGGGGAAGAAAGCGGGCTCTGCTGATTGCCGGATCAGGGCTAATCGTGGTTTCCTGCGCCATCTTGGCCGCAGCTCAGCCACTTCGCTCTGCGGCGCTTCTCGCACTGGGTAGGGCACCCATCATACCCATCCCCTATCCTAGCAATGTGCGTTACGCGAGGCATGAGAAGCAAGCCCCCCCCCCCCCCCCCAACTCCTGTTCACTATGTCAACCAATATTTGACAGACTCGGAGTGTAGGTTGAGCTTTACTCGCGCAGCTTGTTCTAATGGGTACAGCGGAGCGCAGTACTGCCGTATAACAATTTCAAAAGCACAGTGCAATGCACGGAGATGATAGAAAAGCTGGTTTTCGAATCAGAATTGATGAGGTCAGTTGAACAAGACGAACCCCCGCTTACAGCTCTCTAAATCGACTATTGCCACGTTTTCAGGAATAAATCTCCACTACTTCATGTTCTCGCTTGCGGCCCCCATCTGCAACACATACCTGGTGGAGACGGCGGCGCCTTCTCTTCAGGTGCCTAAGATTTGTCTTATTTTGACGAGTTTGAACAATGTTGCGTGGTGTTTCTGTTGCCATCGCAAAGATGGTCCCTGCACGGTTAAAATGCAAACGCACCAACTTACAACATACAGTAGCTTTATGTTCAAGCTTTGCGCTCAGCTTTAAGCATAGGCTTAAGCTTAGTCTTAAGCTTAGACTAATGACGGATGGTTGCCGTGCTCGTCTATAGGAGTTCGTCAGTTGAAAGAAACCCGTCGCAGTTCATTATTGTTGTAGAATTTGTTGGGTGGATTTGAAGAAGAAAGCCGATTTGCGGTCACAAAATGATTGACTGCTGGCGGTAATCGAACCCGCGACATACTGGCTCACCGTGCCATGCCCTAACCACTGAGCTACAGCTGCCGGCTGCAGCGATAATCTCGTCGCAAGCCGCCCTCTAATACTGCCTGCTTCGTTGAGATACATAATAGAGCATTCCGCTCTCAAAGCTGGTGATGCTCTCCAGGGCAGGGTGACCAATAGAAACTCATTTTAGTTTCAGTTTCAGTTTCAGTTTAAATTATGCTGTTGGCTGAGTTTCAGTTTCAGTTTCATTTATGGAATCCGCGTGAATTTCGATTCAGTTACTGAAACTGAGTTTCAGTTATTGAAGGTTCAGAAAGCCACAACGAATTGCTCAAAATCATCCTTGCGGGATGATATTTAGTGGACAACAAGCTGTTTTAAAAAAGTTGAGTTGTTTTATTAATACAGAGTGGTTTGTGAGTATTTTAAAGTGGAAGAGTAAGTAAAAGAGTGGATACTTTTGTAAAGTATTTCGAAGCCTTTCCGATTTGACGCGCGCCCGCCCGGAGTCCACTATTCATGCGCTACTTCTGACACGCTCCTTTCTGAGGGGTTCTTGCAAGGCATCATTGGGATCGCCCGGGATTAATTTTTTGAGCAAGGCACACGTATTTCTGAGCGGTTGTTGCAAGGCAACATTGGGATCGCCCGGGATTAATTTTTTTAGCAGACAAAGCTGTTTGTACGACAAGAGTTAAAAAAAACCAAAGTATTTCTTTAGGAATGACCGCTCAACAACTGCCTCAATGTAAGCTTTCAAACGGTCGAACGAATGCCGCTCTACAACGTAAGACGAGCGAGTTAGGGCTGATTTGCGGTTTGAACCTTTGGGTTACTGTAGCTCGCGATATTCAAACTTTTGAGTTTCGACCACTAGAAGAACAAATGATCAGTGAGTCGAGAGCTATCCAACCAACCCAAGATCGTCTCCGTACGACGCACGCTGAGCGGGTTAGAGCAATTTCTATGCTAAAAACGCGAGAATGTCGCTTTTCGTGGTGCGTGTTTGCGTAATTAACAAAATTTCTAAGCCAAGTGAAATAGCACGTCGAGACCTTTTAGTTGACCTATCGCACGCCGCCCTACAACGTAAGACGAGCGTGTTAGAGCCGTTTTGCGTTTTGGACCTTCGTGTTACTGTAGCGCGTGCAATTCAAACTTTTGAATTTCGACTCTTCCTAACGGAATTATCATCGTGCCGAAACCTATTGAAAGAACTCAAGACCGTCTCTCTATGACGGAGGACGAGAGAGTTAGATAAGTTTTGCGTTTTAAACCTTTGGGTTACTGTAGCTCCCGAAATTCAAACTTTTGAGTTTCGACCAATAGAAGAACAAATGATCAGTGAGTCGAGAGCTATCCAACCAACCCAAGATCGTCTCCGTACGACGCGCGCTGAGCGAGTTAGAGCGATTTTTGCGTTAAAAACGCGATAATGTCGCTTTTCGTGTTGCGTGTTTGCGTAATTAAGAAAACTTTTAATGCCAAACGAAAGCGCACGTCGAGACCTTTTAGTTGACCTATCGCGCGCCGCTCTACGACGTAAGACGAGCGAGTTAGAGCCATTTTCAGTTTGAACTTTCGGGTTACTGTAGCGCGCGCAATTCAAACTTTTGAACGCCGATTTCTCGAGGCACATTACCAGTAAGTCGAGACCTTTCCGTAGAGCCCAAGATCTCCTTCCTACAACTCACCAACGCCGAGATCTGAGTGCGTGACTAACGGACGGACGGACGGACGGACGGACGCACGCACGGACGCAAAGCTCTCGTAGGGGTTCGCCCGGCTGAGGCCGGGCGAAAAAAGCGATTTCTAAACTTGGGATGTCATCCTTGCATATTTGGACCTAAATATGAACAAAACGTCTACATGTGTAGGAAAATTTGACTAGAATTTTATGAATATCTGCTGAAATTCGGTAAAATTTGACATTCAAATAACTGAAATTAAACGGTGAGTTTCAGTTTTAGTTTCAGTTTCAGTTATGGAATCCGCGCGAGTTTCGATTCAGTTTCAGTTCTAGTTAACTGATTGTAACTGAAACTGGAACTGAAGCTAGTTTAGTTTCTATTGGCCACCCTGCTCCAGGGATCGGCCGTGATGTTGTGCATGGCCCTGCGCACGGTGGGCGACATGCTGGGCTCTGTGGCCTCTATGGAGCGCGTCCTGGGCACTGAGGACGCCTGGTGGCGCGTCTACGCCTTCCTGGCCCCCTTCGTCGCCTTGACGCTCTGTCTGGGCGCTGTCTTTCTTCCCGAAAGCCCCAAGTGGCTCCTGCTGACCAAGGGAGACGAGCCGGCTGCCAGGCGCCCGCTTCGCGCGACCCTTCCAAAGTTTAACCTGCTGTTCTTCAGGTGGACCTGTGCGGATCTAATGGCATCCGTGCGGTTCTTCGGTACAGCCGCTAGAGTAGAGCTACAGCGGAGATCGACACATCAGCGGATTCCCCAGACGATTTCATGAAGATCGAGCTTTGTTGCACGAAGATCCGTTGCGTATTTCGGAAGTTACGCGCGATTTCCCGGTTGAAAAGATCCGCAAAATGTAAAATACGCATCGGCGCAATGTGAGTTTTCCGATTTTGACGAAATTCCAACACGTGATAGAGCTCGAAAAGACGCATCCAACGCAGGCTACCGCATGCCGCTACGATGCACCGTTCACGAGTTATGGCCTAAAGTTTGTCCTACTTGAACATAAGGGTCATAGGGATGAATAAGCAGCGCAAACTTTGGCATGTCATAACTCGTGAACGGTGCATCGTAGCGACATGCGGTAACTTGCGTTGGATGCGTCTTTTCGAGCTCTATCACGTGTTGAAATTTCGTCAAAATCGGAAAACTCGCATTGCGCCTATGCGTATTTTACATTTTGCGGATCTTTTCAACTGGGAAATCATGAATAACTTCCGAAAGACTCATCCGATGTTCGCGCAACAAAGCCCGATCTTCATGAAATCGTCTGGGGAATCTGCTGATGTGTCGATCTCCGCTGTAGCTCTTCTCTACCGGCCGTACCGAAGAACCGCACGGATGCCATTAGATCCGCACAGATCCACCTGAAGATCAGCAGGTTAAAAATTTTAAAGTTTGTGTTGCCCGCCTGCCCCACTTACTGTACGATCGCACGTCGTCTGTTGTGTCTCTCGAGTACGTACGTACGCGCCCTGTCAAAGTTATCCCGAGTGGACGGCTTTGTCCGTGGGTCGCGCGAAACGGGCCCTAGGCGCTCTCTGCGTGCCTACAACGTACCAGTCGAGGCGACTGATCAAGCGCTGGATCAAATGAGGTACAGTATTCACAACAATACAGTGGTGCCAATCTTTTCGTCGTGTAAGCGTACGCGCGAGTCTGTTCTTAAGCGTACGTTCGTACGCGCGACACTTTGCAGGTCGGAGGCGCTGAATTGCGGACGCAAAGCCCGTCTCAGTTCGAGCAGCCGAATGAAGCTGTCCGAGCTGGTCTTCGACAGACGTCATCTACGTTTGGTGTCCACCATTGTGGTCGTTTTGGCCGCCAGCACCGCCTGCAGCTCCTTCCTACTTTCCGTCTACTCCACTGGTTGGCCTGTCTGTGCGTGCGTGCGTGCGTGCGTGCGTGCGTACGTGCGTACGTGCGTGCGTGCGTGCGTGCGTGCGTGCGTGCGTGCGTGCGTGCGTGCGTGCGTGCGTGCGTGCGTGCGTGCGTGCGTGCGTGCGTGCGTGCGTGCGTGCGTGCGTGCGTGCGTGCGTGCGTGCGTGCGTGCGTGCGTGCGTGCGTGCGTGCGTGCGTGCGTGCGTGCGTGCGTGCGTGCGTGCGTGCGTGCGTGCGTGCGTGCGTGCGTGCGTGCGTGCGTGCGTGCGTGCGTGCGTGCGTGCGTGCGTGCGTGCGTGCGTGCGTGCGTGCGTGCGTGCGTGCGTGCGTGCGTGCGTGCGTGCGTGCGTGCGTGCGTGCGTGCGTGCGTGCGTGCGTGCGTGCGTGCGTGCGTGCGTGCGTGCGTGCGTGCGTGCGTGCGTGCGTGCGTGCGTGCGTGCGTGCGTGCGTGAGTGAGTGGGTGAGCGTTACTTAGTGTTTCGTTTACAGCCTTCCTCCACAAGTGCGGCCTGAGTCTACGAGATGCGCAGAGCTACACGCTGGCGAGAGGCGCTCTGGCCGTCCTCGGGGACGCCTTCAACGTGGCCATGCTCAGACGCGTGGGAAGAAGACCGCTGCTCCTATACGCTCAGGTCGTCACCTGCGTCGCCTTCGGAGCCTGCATACTTTTGGGCGCCCTCCCGGTTGGTCAGCTCCAGTCCAGTTATGTGATACCGTAGAACAACCAGCCAGCCAGCCGCCCACCCTTCTCAATCTTGCACTTTAGAACGTTCACAAACCACTCTGTATTAACCTGCTGTCCTACAGCTGGATGCGTGCTGATAAAAATGCATCCGTGCGGTTCTTCGGTACAGCCGCTAGAGAGGAGCTACAGCGGAGATCGACACATCAGCAGATTCCCCAGACGATTTCATGAAGATCGAGCTTTGTTGCGCGAAGATCCGTTGCGTATTTCGGAAGTTACGCGTGATTTCCCGGTTTAAAAGATCCGCAAAAGGTAAAATACGCAATGGCGCAACACGAGATTTCCGATTTTGACGAAATTTAAACACGTGATAGAGCTCGAAATGACGCATACAACGCAAGTTACCGCAAGTCGCTGTGATGCACCGTTCACGAGTTATCGCATGTCAAAGTCTGCGTGGCTTTTCATCCCTATGAGCCCTATGCTGAAGTCGGACAAACTTCAGGCCAAAGCTCGTGAACGGTGCATCGTAGAGACTTGTGGTAACTTGCGTTGGATGCGTCTTTTCGAGCTCTACCATATGTTTAAATTTCGCCGAAATCGGAAGAATCATATTTTACCTTTTGCGGATCTTTTAAACCGGGAAATCGCGCGTAACTTCCGAAATACGCAACGGATCTTCGCGCAACAAAGCTCGATCTTCATGAAATCGTCTGGGGAATCTGCTGATGTGTCGACCTCCGCTGTAGCTCCTCTCTAGCGGCCGTACCGAAGAACCGCACGGATGCATTTTGACCAGCACGCATCCAGTTGCAGGACAGCAGGTTAATAAACTAACCCCACTTCTTAAAAAACTTGTTTGTGACAAACAAGCTTGTTTGTGACAAACTAAATTTCTTCACATCTTATCACTGAGATATAAAGTGAGGCCGATAGCACTGATCATTTAGATCAACTGTGAAGTGAGATGTAACTTTATCGTGAGAATAGTTGTACCATTTAGGTTTATAGTACACGTTTTCAAGATATGTACTTTTTCGAGATGCGGCTATTGATGTGTCTAAAATTCACCATGCTGTTCACCAAGGTTAGACCGACTCAAAATACAGGGTGAACATTCTACACACACACACACACACACAACTTGCTTCTTCTATGTCGATCGTGGTGTACACATGCAGGAATACAGTGTAACCTCCAGTATTCCTCAGGCTGGTCAGTGGGCGGCGCACGGCGCGGGACTGACCCTAGCCTTGGGCAGTTTCACAGCCGTCACCGCGAGACACATCGGCCAGTTCATACCGGCGGAACTGGCGGTATACCGCTACAGGGCGTCGGCCAGCGC
>JASAMZ010011787.1:0-40645 GCA_030248115.1 Linhomoeus sp. GSCO2_2
AGGTTTCAGACACATCAAATGTCTCTTGACACTGCGCCCTTGCCAGTGCCTGCATTTACCTTTGAACCTGTTCCCATGCCTCTGAATACACGTCGCGGTCTCACAGCGACAACTCTGTAGTGAATGGTAACACAACCGGTGCGAAATATGCATGAAAGCAACCATCAGCCACTCCTTAGTGGTCAGAATGTACTTTTCAGCCAATATTTTCATGATTTTTGTGGAATTTAGTATCTTGCAAAAGTTTTAAAATAGGAGGGGACAAATCCCAGTCAATGACGGTTCTTTTGATCTATAGATCTCCAGGATCCATCAACTGTGTCACGAGAAAATGGCCGGACAGACAAACAAACAAACGGACAGACTCTATGCCGCTTAGTATATAGGACTAGTGCCTTTAGCCCATAGGTGATACTGTATATCTATAGCCGAACACCTATGGAAACAGAGCCATTTGTATCGACCCATGGAAATCAGCCACTGCTCACAACATGTATTGGCCTATGGTTCACGGCCAATGCTCACAACAGTCCACAGGAGAATCTGATTGATCTAAAGTTATTTGACACTGCGCTTCTATCAGTGCCTGCTTTTAGGGTTGCACCAGCTCCCATGCCTCAGAATACACTGAAGCTAACACATGGAAGCTTGCATTTAGCCCATAGGAGATTTTAGATAGATCTAATGACTTCTGACACTGTGCCCCTGCCAGTGCCTGCATTTACCATTGTGCCCACTCTCGTGCCTTTGATTACACTGAACTTTGCATATAGGTGTTTGTGTTTAGCCCATAAGAGGTTTCAGATAGATCAAAAGTCTCTTTACACTGCGCCTTTGCCAGTGCCTGCATTTATCATCGAACCTGTTCCTGTGCCTCTGAATACACATTGGAGTCTCACAGAGACAACTTTGTAGTGATTGGTGACACGACAGTGCGAAATTTCCACGAAAATGACCAGTAGGTACTCTTTAGTGCTCAGAATGTACTGTGCAGTTGATATTTTTGTGAATTTTGTGAAATTTAGTAATTTGCAAAAGTTTTAAAATAGGAGGGGATTCCTTCCAGCCCACGATGGTCAGTTTAAGCTATAGATCTCCAGGATCCATCAACTGTGTCAAGAGAAAATGGCCGGACAAACAGACAGACACACAGACTCTATGCCGCTTAGTATATAGGACTAGAGCCTTTAGCCCGTAGGAGAATCTCAATAGTCAATGGTGTTGGGTTCAGCCTATAGACAACTTAGTTTAGCCTGTAGAACATTTCAGATAGATATCAAGCCATTTCACACTGTGCCCCTGACAGTGCCAACGTTTAGGCTGGCACCAGCTCCCGTGCCTGTAAATACACAATAGACACTTGGGTTTGGCCTGTAGACTATTGGCTTTAGCCCATAGAACATTTCAGATAGATCTCAAGCCATTTGACACTGTGCCCCTGCCAGTGCCTACATTTATGCTCACACCAGCTCCCGTGCCTGCAAATACACAATAGACACTTGGCTTTAGCCCGTAGACATTTGTGTTTAGCCCGTAGGAGATTTCAGATAGATCTAAAGGCATTTGACATTGATCCAAAGCAGTTTGATGCTGCGCCCCTGCCAGTGCCTACGAATACACTTTGGCATCTCACAACGACAACTCTGTCATGAATGGTGACACTGTAAAGCGCTTTTGGCGCGAAATCAAACGTCAATCACAACGTGTGGTGCCTTCTGTGCTCAGAATGTACTGTCGCAGTCAATATTTTCGAAATATTTTGGAATTTAGACATCGACTAAAGTCAACAAACCTTCATGCAAAACTACAGGCCAGGACGGTCAGTTTAAGCCATAGATCATCGCGATCCGTCAACTGTGGCTAGAGTTATGGCGCTCGCAGAGCCACAAACACACGGACAGACTCTAGGCGCCTTAGTATATAGGACTAGTGCCTTTAGCCCATAGGTGATACTGTATATCTATTGCTGAACACCTATGGAAACAGAGCCATTTGTTTTGACCCATGGAAATCAGCCACTGCTCACAACATGTATTGGTCTATGGTTCACAGCCAATGCTCACAACAGCCCATAGGAGAATCTGATAGAACCAAAGTCAATTGACACTGCGCCTCTATCAGTACCTGCCTTTAGGGTTGCACCAGCTCCCATGCCTCAGAATACACTGAAGCTAACACATGGAAGCTTGCATTTAGCCCATAGGAGATTTCAGATAGATCTAATGTCTTCTGACACTGTGCCCCTGCCAGTGCCTGCATTTAACATTGCGCCCACTCCCTTGCCTTTGATTACACTGAACTTTGCACATAGGTGTTTGTGTTTAGCCCATAAGAGGATTCAGATAGATCAAAAGTCTCTTGACACTGCACCCTTGCCAGTGCCTGCATTTATCATCGAACCTGTTACCGTGCCTCTGAATACACTGAAGTTAACACATGGATGCTTGTGTTTAGCCCTTAGGAGATTTCAGATAGAGCTAATGTCTTCTGACACTGTGCCCCTGCCAGTGCCTGCATTTACCTTTGCACCTGTTCCCATGCCTCCAAATACCTGTAGGAGTCTCACAGCGACAGCTCTGGAGTGAATGGTGACACCACAGTGCAAAATTTCCACGAAAATGACCAGTAGGCGCTCTTTAGTGCTCAGAATGTACTGTGCAGTCGATATTTTCGTGATTTTTGTGGAATTTAGTAATTTGCAAAACTTTTAAAATAGGAGGGGATTCCTTCCAGCCCACAACGGTCAGTTTAAGCTATAGATCTCCAGGATCCGTCAACTGTGTCAAGAGAAAATGGCCGGACAAACAGACAGACAGACACACACACACACACACAGACTCTTTGCCGCTTAGTATATAGGACTAGTGCCTTTAGCCCATAGGTGAAAGGTCGACATCATTTGAACCATGGCAAGCCATGTTATGTTTTTGGTTTGCCAGTGGTGATGACTGTTCAGTTTCAGAAGCGCAGCTTAGTATCAAGGTTGCCATTCAGTCATACTGCAGTCGGTTGGTGCGACTCAAATGAGTGCTTGGGTAATATTGTTTGGTGCCACTATTACATGGTTATTGCATGCAAACCACTCTGCACAGAGTAGGTGGTGCAGTTGCGTCACAACATACATCATAGACGACACGAAGCGCTGTTGCGAATCACGGATCGACAACAGAGCAGCAAAAGAGTGAAGGAAAGCACGACAGATGACGGTGAAACAGCTACGAACCAGCGCAGTCAACTACCAACGAATCAGTGATCAATAATCACCGATGGATAGAGCAAGCAACGCGCACGAATCAAGGCAGAAGTCATATCAACAAATCGATGATCACACAGCAATGAAAAGTATAGCATTTACGAATCGCGCGCAATTCACTCAACTATGAAAGATCAATCAATAACGATCGTCACGAAAGATGCACTAATCGGCGCGCACGTCAGCACCAAAGACTATGAATCTTCTACTTCCAGTTCTTCTTCCAGGGGTTGTTGGCTGGTGGCGAGTACCCCTTGGTGCACAATGTTCAGTGTGGTGCCAGGGGGCAACTGACTGCTGACGTTGGAACTGTCTCCAATGAATATCTGAACGTCAGGGAAGGTGTGGTGAGAGTGACTTAGGCTGTGCTGGAAGGGACAGTAAGCTAAAGGTATGCTCAGCACTGCATGACAGCCACATACCTTGACGTCCTCCATACGGCGGACTCTCGAGAGGGCGACGTAGAGTTGTCCGTGACCGAAGACTGGCGGGTTGAGGTAAACTCCCACTCTATCCAACGTCTGGGACTGCGCTTTGTTGATTGTCATGGCAAACGCCAGCTGGACCGGAAACTGTCTCCGCTGCAAGGCAGAGCAATAGCACTCAGCTGTACGTCTACACACACGCATAGGCAGGAAAACATAAGCGTCCGTCACCCAGAAGAAGACTTGGCCCTTGTCGTGCTGCGACTCCAGAGTTATCCGGGGAATGAAAGTGAACTCGCCAGCGTGCGAGCCACTGAAAAGCCGTAAACGGTTTCGGTTGAACACTCAAGACTACGAAAGTTAATAAGGAACGCACTTGCATATTTCGGCGTATATTGTGTGCGGGTAGCACTTCCGCACGAGACAGCGGGTTCCATTGCAAACCCCAGCGCCCTGATTGAGATTGCGCAGCACCAGAATGGGCACGCCCTCCTTGAGCTCCAGTCGGTGCAGGGGCATGCCTGGGGGCGTCGTCGAGTGAATCACCTCGATTGGCGTGTACATCCGTGCTGAACAGAATGTCAAGTTGAACGTGTGGGCAGACGTTGAGCGCTTAAGAAGCCACACAACAAACCGTCATAGTCCTTGGCCGTTTCGTCTGCCGACAAATAGACGTGACTTTCGCCGGGGAGGCTGTCCAGAATGACGTTGTTCATTGTGCGGGCTATGTCGTTTCTGGGCGCCAGCAAGGCGCAGTTTCTCATGGACTCAGAATTGTAGGCGTCGCCAAACACGAAGGCGGTCAACTCTTCCATCGACGTCACCCTCATCTCTTCCGTCAGGCAGACCACTTCCTCAGAACCGTCGTCTTCGGCAGGGGGGTATGTGCCATCGCCCAAAGACAGCAGCAGACGGGCGAAGGTCAGCTGGGTCTCCCCTACGATGCAATGTGTGTGCAGACAAAAAAAATCCAGCAAATGGTACGTATAAACACACTGTCGCTTCCAAGCGCCGTCAGGGCCCTCATGTTCTGCGTCAAATGGAGCGTCAAGATCTGAAGAGCATGTATTGGACGTCACAACGCAACTACTATTAGCGAAAGTACACAGAAAACCTTGTCCCAGAGTTTGCTGAATTTGAGCGTCCTGCTAATGATGGTAGTTGTGCTGGCCAGTGGAATTACTGGCAGGACTTGACGGAAGTCCCCAGAGAACACAACTGTCTTGCCGCCAAACGACTCTTTGCTGCTTGTCAGGTCCTGAAAAGCGAGCGATATTCCTGCGACACGGCATCGTTTTGTAATGGTAGTTGGCAACTCACTCTCAGCAGTCTGTCCACGGCCTCAATGGCAAGCCGGTCGGCCATGCTGATCTCGTCCCAGAGGAGCAGCGACGCTTGGCGCAGCGCCGTCGCCTGCGCGCTCTGCTTGGAGACAGCACAGCAGGTGTGCATGTCGAGGGTGTCAGTTGGGATGGCGAAGGCGCTGTGAGCCGTTCGTCCGCCACGGAGCTCCAGGGCAGCCACACCGGACGACGCAGCAACGATAGCAGACTTCCCCTCTTGGCGCAACACGTCGACCAGCACATTGAGCAGAAACGTCTTGCCTGTATTGGCGTGGGCTTAGTTTTGACTATGGCCACACGCACGCGGCCAAATAGAAGAGCCCAAACTTTCGAAAATCAGTCATTTGTGTTTACCGTATCCTCCGGGCGCATCAATGAAGAACAGGCGGCCATTGTTGCTCGACGCAGACTCCAGAATTCTGGCCAAGTGGTTCTCCTGTTCAGGCGTGAGCTGCGCGCGTCTGGCAGACACCTCTCCAGGATCGACGGGAGGCAAGCTGATTCACAATGGAAGGAAACCATCTATTTGTCAACAAACGGATACTGTAGATTTGTTTGTGCCACACATACTCGATATCGATCTGGAGCTGACTGGCAGCCTCGTCAGGTGGCTCGCGTAGGCCTTTGTACTGCTCCAGTGATCGGCCGTGGAAGGCAAGCAGAAAGGCCATCTTGCGCAAGGCGCAGTCGACGGCCTGCTCAACTGTGATCATAGCGACGCCTGTGCGCCGACGACTCGCGTAGATGATATCATCCGTCAAATCCTGTGGTACAGTACAGAAGTACAACAAAAGCACTGGTAAACAGACTGTGAAATTATATTCGTTCAGTGGTGTACCTTCTGGAATCGATTGAACAGCTCTCCAGGCTCGGCTGGGTTGCAGGCGATTAGAAGGCTGACAAAGAGACTGCGCAGTTGGCGAGCCGAGCGGAATGTGGCTGATTCAGAAAGGCACTGCACGTGCTCGTTGTCGTCAATAGCCAAGCCCATTTTGACGCACGCCTCTCGAAACGTCTCGCACTGTTCTCCATTGACTGCAATTAAACGTGTTCGTGATAGATGGGTTCTGACAAACGCAACACATTCTTTCCATCGTAGGAGCAGATACCATTCATCAGTTCCTCATAGCTGGTCGCTCCACACTTCTCAGTCAGCAACAGACGGAGGTAGAAGCGGTCGGCGTCGGTGGGCGCAGCGCTGTACATCCGGCCGATCATCGGCGGCTGCTTCTCATTTCCCAGACCCCTCTTTCTCCGTTGCCACTTGCCCTTATTGAAAGTGTACTTTTCTGGGATTTGACTGTACCTCAGGTCACGCGCCTGTTCGTCTCGCTGGTTGAGGTCGAACCAAGCAGTGAGGGTGGTGTTCTTGACGTCCACCTCCTCCAACTGCTGGCCCTCCTACAAAGGACCAGATCCTTGCAATGCCACCCATTGAAGACAAAAAGAAGGGTTGGCCAATCCTTCCCATTGCCATAAAGAGAGCAATCTATCTACTGGCAAATCGTGCTCCACATGTACATACCTATGCAGTCACAGGGGCCACACTACAGTATATCAAGCACCTGTAGAATAATCTGCTGATTTTCGTGGGTATGCACAGCCAGCCGCTGAACTGGCGGATAGGTCCAGGCCACGTCGTTGCCCATCATGCGATCACACGCCTCAGGTGGGGAGATGTATCTAGCGTCAGTGAAACTCTGAAATGACGCAGGGCGTGACAGAGCCACACACAGCAAGACAAATACAGTATGTAAGTACTTTAAACCTTGATTTCGTCTTCGTCGGCTGTCTCGTTCTTGTCAGACTCGGCCAGTTCTGTGGGAGTTGGTAGTCTGCTGATGCAAAACAGCACTTTGTCAGGGCCCTTGCAGAAGTACATGAACAGGTACTTGGGCACATCTGAACTGGCCACCACTTCCACGTTGATGTGGCACTTCAAATCGGCCAGCAGGTGGGGGTTGTAGGGCACCACTCGGCGATTGTCGAACGTGTACTCGACTCCTCGTTGGACCACTTTGGCCACGCGACCGTCATTTGGCCGCTTGTAGATGGGAGAGCCCCCCGTCTCCGACAGTCTCGTCTCGTCGCAGAACTTCATCGGAAAGTGCTTGGCGCACTTGTTCTCTTGCATGCAAGGCGCATTGGTCCCAGCGCCGCAGATTCCATGGAGCATATGTCGCTTGACCAACTCGAAGAGAATCGGCTCCTGGAGTTGTTTCATGTGGCAAATCAATGAGTCGCACAGCTCTAACTGTCCAATCGCCAATTCTTGTAAAACTCATACTGTACTTACCTACCTACAGTACTTCGTTTACTCACCGTCTCTGGATCTGGCAAGTATGCCCTGACAAACTCGTCGACTTTTTCAGGCGTGTCAGGGTGCTTGGGCGCGTCCAACGTGTACAATAGGTGAGCGTGAAGCAGTCCGCGCTTCTGTTGCTCGACCACGCCCATGTAGGCAAGGACAGAGTACTTCTCGCAGACCATAGCATGAAGCTTCTTCTGAAGAAATCATATCGCATCTTCACACGTGAAATGCCACCTGTCTGTCTGCCACATGTGCCGTGTGGTGCAGTAATGCGCAGCCAGTCCTACCAAACTTGTACTTTGCTATTGGCATCTTTCTATCCAAAGCATGCACTTGGTGGTTACATACCAATTTCTCTCGAAAGACTCTGACGCAAACATCAGGCCTATCCTCTGGTTTCTGGCCCAAGTGGTCAATCAGCCTGTGGATCTTCTCCCAGTTTGGGTTGGTGGTTATGGTGATGAAGAGGGATGGCCGGCCGTGGACGCGTACCGCTGCCATTGCGTCCGTGAACAGGGCAATTGGTAGAAATTGGTATTGTGTACAATTGGTACAAATTGGCAATTTCCATTCTGAATGCTGTAACAGGCTCACCATATATTTCTGCTGAAAATACCTCGGCGAACCGACAAACGAACTGCTCAGAATGACACGCCGCCCAATTTGCTCAGCCTCTGTGTATCCATGAGCCACAGCATCGGAGATGCCTCAACAATGAGTGCCATGGGCTGTGCGACGCTGGCAAGCATGCAACCAAAGACAAACCTATTCGGCTTTCGATTCGGTACTTGCTCTGCTGTTCCTTTGATCTGTGGTACTCCAGTCTGTCGTGTTCCAGTCTGGCTGCCTGCATGACTGCCCAGGCGCAGAACAATCGGCCGCCGCTATGCGGCATGAGTGGGGTGTCCGATGGTCGAATTGCCAGACGGTAGTGCAGGTAGTCGGCCATTGTCATCTGCAGCAATATGGCTTGCTGTGATGTTGGCAAGCTACTACAGTATTCTTCATGCTGCCAATAGAAGAAATGTAGAAGTGTTTAAACATAACCCGCCTTCTGCCTCTCCTCTCCCTTGCCACTCTTTTGGAGGCGTGGAGTATAGCCTGTTGTCCCACACGGGTAGAGAAGTGGGAATCGAAGGGTTTCCAGAGCAGAAGAGATCTGGGGCACGTCCTTCAGTGGCCCTGCAAAGACCCGTCATGTGCATAAGCTAACATCCAGATTGATTGAACATAACATAACCTAATGGAATGGAATGGAACATAACCTTCTTTGGTGGTCACGGCCACGAAGTCCTTGTCACCTTTGGAGCTACCATCCACCAAAATAGCCGCGACTTCGTCGCATGTCGGTTTGTTATAGGTACGCCGCTGCTTGTCCAATACCCCACCAAATATGCGCACCTGGAGCACATGCAGCAACTGAAACTTGTTGAGTTTACACAACCAAAAACGCAAACCTCCAAGTCACAAATGTTTCCTTCTTCTTCCTTCAGCTTTTCATGCGCGCTCTTCAAAACCGATGCATAGGGGTTGATTTTGAGCAGCGTTTGCTGAATATCTTGAAGCGTTTCTTCTCTCAAGTTGGGGCCAGAATTTCGGTTCGAACTTCTGATTTTGAGCTGCTCTGCAGGCTCGAAGAGGTAGATTTGCGCGTATTGCGCAGGTTTGTCCTTCTTTGGCAACAGGGAGCCGATTCTAAATACAGACGGTAAGGTTTCACCTGTACGAACAACAAAGCGGTAACGAACAGACCAGCTGACACTGGTACAGATGGCTTACTTGTGCGCCAACTCTCCTCTCAGCCTGTACGTGGGAGGGCCGGATCCTTGCTGCAATCCTTCGTTTATATTGGCCGCCGTGGATGTGAAAGCGAATGCGTTGTTGTAGAGGAGAGCGTGTCGTCTGTAACAACTGTCTTGATCACAATATGGCGTGTCTGCATAATTCAATCGTGTAATTCAGACACAAATGACGCTTGTTTTACGATGTGTCTACGATGATTCGACTAAGCGATACTACGACTAATGTGTCAACGTAACTCTAACCTGAATTCGGCGTCTGATGTCAGATGGTTCAGAAGAGGCTCTGGCGGACTGGGAAGGGGGTCCAGTTTGACGCTCCCTTCAGAGCAGCACTGTCTCCCAAATCTGGGCTTCTTCTTTGATGATGACGTCAGCCTCTCGCTCTCAAAGAAGAGAGCACCACAATACTGACAGGAGAGGTCCAGGCCGCCCTCCTCCTCGGTGTCCTGGGCGTCGAAGTTGGCCTCATCGTAGTGGCCGAAGCCTGAAATCGTTTGAATCATAAACTCTTCAAGTGCACAAGCATCTCTTCCTCCAAAGAGGAAACACAAATACTGGAGCGTTCAGCGTCAATTGTGACGCATGAACTGAATTTGCAGATGTGCCTATTGACGAACACAATGAACCAAAGGTTGCAGTTTCAGAGCTACATAAACTGATCATTAGACTGGCACACTTACATACTTATAGCAACTCACCACATTGTCGTTCTCTCTTTTGTCGCTTTCGACGTTGAGCGTCACGCTCTGCGTCCAACTGACAGCGTTTCAGCCTCTGCTGCTGTGTTTCGGCAGCCCGCGACGACGACTGTCTCTTTGCCTGCAGCTGCAGACGTTCAGCCGTCCGCTCCTCGCTCTCCTCCGCTCGCGACGACGACTGCCTCTCCGCCTGCAGCTGTAGACGTTCAGCCGTCTGCTCCTCGCTCTCGGCGACCCTCGACGACGACTGTCTTTTCGCCTGCAGCTGCAGACGTTCCGCTCTCTGCTCCTCGCTCTCCGCCGACCGCGAAGTCGACTGTCTCTCCGCTTTCCTCCTCAGACGTTCGGACCTTCGCTCGCTGCTCTCCGCCGCTCGCGACGACGATTGTCTCTCCGCCTGCAGCTGCAGACGCTTGCTTCTAACGTCCTCGCTTTCTTTGCTGCGCGCAGCCTGTTTCCGCAGCCGTTCAGACTGGCGTGTCTGTTTCCACCCTTTCTTCTTCCCCATCAAGGTGAAGGAGGCAAACAATAATAGAACGATGATGATTAAAAGTTCGCAAAACCGCCTTTCTTTCTCATAAATTCTTGCTCCTCAGCAGACAATGACGAAACGACTACGGGAGGCAGTACTGCGCGCGTGTGACGTTTCCGTGTGAACGCTTATATGACGAAACGACTACGGGAGGCAGTACTGCGCGCGTGTGACGTTTCCGTGTGAACGCTTATAGAGATAGCATCGGCGATTGCGCTGTTGGCGTTTGACGCGTTGGCGTTAGCCGAATGACGCAACAACATTGTCCAACGCGAGCGTGGTAGTCTGACGAGGACAGTTCTGTAGTGAACGGTGACACAGTAGCGCGAACAGTGCATAAAAGCAATACAAGCAACACGGAAACAGACCCACATGTGTCGACGCTTGGAAAGCAGCCACTGTGCCTCAGAAGACACTGAGGCTAACACATGGATGCTTGCATTAGCGCAAAAACTTGTGCAAAAGTGGCCTGCAGTGACTCAATAGCGCCCAAAATGTACTGTGCAGCCGATATTTTCGTGATTTTTGTGGAATTTAGTAATTTGCAAAAGTTATAAAATAGGAGGGGATTCCTTCCAGTCAACGACGGTCTGTTTAAGCTATAGATCTCCAGGATCCGTCAACTGTGTCAACAGAAAATTGCCGGACAAACCCACAAACAAACAAACAGAGATTTGCCGCTTAGTATATAGGATGCTACAATTCACAGAGAACTGTAATACTATATGCATATGTCACACCCAAAATGCGCAACCACCCAGACTGCGCAATAGTGGATGGTTTCTTGCTTTAGGTACATATGTGTAAATATTTGCCACAGTTGGTATATTACTTCCAGTTCAGGCTATGCTTAGGCTCGCCCTGCGCCCACAGTGCACAAGAGTCAGTTGACGTCGCAGTCTGGCGGGTCGAAACTTAGGCTTAACGCGACCGGTGACCGACTTCAGGGCGCGCGGAGCGTGCCCTGAAGTTGGTGGTCGCGCTAAGCCTAAGTTGAGACCCGCCAGTCGCGACGTCGGCCGAGTTTTAGTGCAAACTGTAAGTGGAATAAACACTCCTCCATTTACTTCACCTCCTGCTCAGGCCGGCTGTGCCCTTTCCCTGCTATAACGCTTCTGGCAGCTTTCGCTCATGCGAATTGCGCATTCTGGGTGGTCGCCTCCCAAAACCCGCCATACGGTGGATTCTGGGTAACGACGACCCAGAATGCGCCATATTGCGCGTTCTGGGTGGATTGCGGAAAGTGGGTGTAACATGTATGCGAGCGATTAATCGCGAATCAAACGAAATGCGGAACATTTACTACAGTTAGTGACAGAAGAAAGTAGGTGGATATCCAGTTACGCATTCAATATAGAATCTTGGGGGCTACGGCGTTCTTGAGTTTTCACCAGTCTTCCAAGCGGGGTACCAGTCTGTTGGACTAACTGAAACGAAGGGGAGGCACTCCTTCAAGAAGCGGTCTAGTGCAAAGGGAAGCACTTGTGCCACAACCCACAACGGATGGCCACTGCCAGCCAACCTCGACACTCACTTTCCTGATCACATCGGCCGCGGTGTAGAAGAATAGTGTGATGGCATTCGCAGCGTTGGCAATTCAGGAAGCAGACACCGTACAAGGGCGGTGTCTGGTAGAACACTGCTTTCAGTCATGCCAATGCCGTAGCCAGCCGCTTTCAGGCACTGGTGGATGATAAAGGGTCCTCATGCGCAAAGGTGTATAAAATTGGCATGGTATACCGCGCCCATATCCACACGTAATGGCCACTGTAATTCACAGAAATGTGAACAATGATGAACGCGTCGCTCCGAACTTGTGGCTTTTCTTGAAGTCAGAGGTTGTGTATCATCCCACCCTTTCCCACCTTCCTCTCTCGCTCCAACCCTAATAGTTGAACGAATAAGGTGTGCCACCACCACAGTGCAACGAGACAGTGAAGTCCAAACAAACCATATTCTTCCGAATGGGCTGTAACAGCCATCGAATTTTCCAATCTTTGCTTGGTTGCCAATGGCATTGTATGCACATAGTGCTCAGTAAGGTTCTCTATTCTAGAATGCGGCGCCTCTCTTTTCAACTAGCGTCTCCCGGACGACTCGCAGAAGGCCCACCGATGTGGAATTTATGGCAGCTCTCAAAGGAAAATAGGATCGCCGCGCTCGAATGCGCGCGTCACACGATGGAAGCTGACATTTGTCCTCCCGCCTTCTCTGTACTCTGACATGCAGATGGTTGGAAGTATCCTGTCCGACGCACATCCTGATCGAATTTTGATGGATTTTTCTTTTTAGATCGGATCGTTCTGGCTCAGTGCAACCGCCTGCACCTCCACAGAGAAGGTTAGCAAAACGAATGGGTTAACAGCAAGGGGCGACAATTTCTGCGCGCGGGCGATAGAGCGAGAAATTGCTATCCCTTACTCATTAAGAATATGAGACGTTCTCCTGAAAAGTGTAGGAAAAGTGGCCAGGGTGGGTCAGCGTTCGAAACGGCCATTAGCTGGGCTAGATAGGCAGTTCAGTTTGTATGTCAACGCAAGTGGTCCGGCGGCTCAACTCCCCTTTTAGCAGGAGATGTGGCCAATTTTGTAAACCCTACTCTTTTCGCGCGCACGCAAAAATTGGACTTTGATGGCGAATAACTTACGTTTGAAAGCGTTCTCAAAAGTGAAACTTGGCAGCTTGACACCTAGTGTGACTCGCGACATGCTGTACAAATTTGACTTACACAGGGTGTCCGTAGCGCCTGTGGCAAAGGTGTCAAAATGGTCAACTTTGGAGCTTTGGCGTCGGGACCATCCGATCGACCTGAAACCTATTTTAGGTTGTAGAGCAATCGATTCTGCATCGGATAGGCTGATAAAAATGATTACCCTCATATAGGAAAATTTTGAGAAAATTGCAATTTTTCAGAATCGGCGCACTATTTGTTCCCGTGTTTCCTCGATAACTTGAAAAAGAAGCATTGTTTCAATGTACGGTTGCCGTCAGTTGATGCGCACTAACATTCTTCACAATTTTGGTCTATACGATGTTCTGCGAATTCCGCCCGGATTTCCAGAAATTTTAACATTTTTGCAAATTTGCGGAAAATCGCCACTTTGCGTGCGTAATGCTCGCTAGTTCAAAGAGAGACGGTTATTCTGACCTGCCTCGTTTACTCATCTCTACATGGGCGATCTTTTACAGGCAACAGCTTCTGGCCAGTCGCTGCCGTTCGCGCTCGGCTTATGTGAGCCAACGGACTTTGCCACTGGAATCGTCCCCAAATTGTGGCAGTCCGTTGGCTCACATAAGCCGAGCGCGAACGGCAGCGACTGGCCAGAAGCTGTTGCCTGTAAAAGATCGCCCATGTAGAGATGAGGAAACGAGGCTGGTCAGAATAACCGTCTCTCTTTGAACTAGCGAGCATTACGCACGCAAAGTGGCGATTTTCCGCAAATTTGCAAAAATGTTAAAATTTCTGGAAATCCGGGCGGAATTCGCAGAACATCGTATGGACCAAAATTGTGAAGAATGTTAGTGCGCATAAACTGACGGCAACCGTACATTGAAACAATGCTTCTTTTTCAAGTTATCGAGGAAACACGGGAACAAATAGTGCGCCGATTCTGAAAAATTGCAATTTTCTCAAAATTTTCCTATATGAGGGTAATCATTTTTATCAGCCTATCCGATGCAGAATCGATTGCTCTACAACCTAAAATAGGTTTCAGGTCGATCGGATGGTCCCGACGCCTACGCCAAAGCTCCAAAGTTGGCCATTTTGACACCTTTGCCACAGGCGCTACGGACACCCTGTGTAAGTCAAATTTGTACAGCATGTCGCGAGTCACACTAGGTGTCAAGCTGCCAAGTTTCACTTTTGAGAACGCTTTCAAACGTAAGTTATTCGCCATCAAAGTCCAATTTTTGCGTGCGCGCGAAAAGAGTAGGGTTTACAAAATTGGCCACATCTCCTGCTAAAAGGGGAGTTGAGCCGCCGGACCACTTGCGTTGACATACAAACTGAACTGCCTATCTAGCCCAGCTAATGGCCGTTTCGAACGCTGACCCACCCTGGCCACTTTTCCTACACTTTTCAGGAGAACGTCTCATATAGTGCCACGAATTCGTAGGTGTTGTTGTGTTAGCGCAGTTTGATGTCTGACTTTGCCACTGGAATCGTCCCCAAATTGTGGCAGTCCGTTGGCTCACATAAGCCGAGCGCGAACGGCAGCGACTGGCCAGAAGCTGTTGCCTGTAAAAGATCGCCCATGTAGAGATGAGGAAACGAGGCTGGTCAGAATAACCGTCTCTCTTTGAACTAGCGAGCATTACGCACGCAAAGTGGCGATTTTCCGCAAATTTGCAAAAATGTTAAAATTTCTGGAAATCCGGGCGGAATTCGCAGAACATCGTATGGACCAAAATTGTGAAGAATGTTAGTGCGCATAAACTGACGGCAACCGTACATTGAAACAATGCTTCTTTTTCAAGTTATCGAGGAAACACGGGAACAAATAGTGCGCCGATTCTGAAAAATTGCAATTTTCTCAAAATTTTCCTATATGAGGGTAATCATTTTTATCAGCCTATCCGATGCAGAATCGATTGCTCTACAACCTAAAATAGGTTTCAGGTCGATCGGATGGTCCCGACGCCAAAGCTCCAAAGTTGGCCATTTTGACACCTTTGCCACAGGCGCTACGGACACCCTGTGTAAGTCAAATTTGTACAGCATGTCGCGAGTCACACTAGGTGTCAAGCTGCCAAGTTTCACTTTTGAGAACGCTTTCAAACGTAAGTTATTCGCCATCAAAGTCCAATTTTTGCGTGCGCGCGAAAAGAGTAGGGTTTACAAAATTGGCCACATCTCCTGCTAAAAGGGGAGTTGAGCCGCCGGACCACTTGCGTTGACATACAAACTGAACTGCCTATCTAGCCCAGCTAATGGCCGTTTCGAACGCTGACCCACCCTGGCCACTTTTCCTACACTTTTCAGGAGAACGTCTCATATAGTGCCACGAATTCGTAGGTGTTGTTGTGTTAGCGCAGTTTGATGTCTGACAGCGTGCAAGGCTCGACGCGCTCATAAATCGTCGTCCTACCCTGTGACCTATGTGAATGTATGTGTGATTTGTGTCAACCGAAATTAACAACAAGGGGCTGGTCACCAAAATGATGACCAGCCCCGTAGCAACGGGCCCACAAGACGCCCCGTAGGGCGATGGACGGAGTCATCTACGTGGATTAAAACAAACCCCAATGGGGGGCAATCGGCGTGACACTCAAAACTACGACAGTGATAGCTGCACTTGGTGTATGATCTGCACAAAGTTCACTTCATGGTTCACCAAGATTAGGTACATTAGGACAGATACAAAGCATAGGTTGAACTTAACACACACAGCTTGTTATGCGCAGCGTGTCACCGTTTGCTGGTCTTGTTAGCCGACAACAAATACAATACAAATCAACACAAATAATGAATACAATAATAAAAATAAATCATACATAAATTATAAAGAAATACAATAGTCAATATAAATGGATAAATACAACAAAATGTATACAAATGCTTGTAGTACTTGACGTTGCGGCTGACTATTTGGCCGGCACTGCGAGGTCGGCGTCGCCGTTTGACTTGCGTGTGTAAAAACCAATGCCGCCGTAGTGAAAATGTGGCCCTTGTAGCGGTTTCCGCTTGTAGAGTTGGCCAGTAACCTGAGGCACCCCCACCGTTGAAGTCGGTATGGGTCGCACTTCGCGCTGCTCCGTCGGACCTACCGTAATCTCGGCCGTTTCAGTGACTTCTGGCTTCGGCGCCGAGGCGATCACTACCTTACTCTGCACGCGCGGACGAACTGGCGAGCGCCGCGCCCTCTAGCGCTCCTTCGTCTCTGGCGCGCGCCGAATCTTGCCGCGAACAGGCATCGGACCGGAAAGGAGGCGTCAAAGGCAGCGTCAAGTCCCGCATGGGTAAAATTCATGACAATTGCCCGTCTACAAACGAATAGAATCGTGGCAGCATGGCGCGATGCGTGCGGCCTTTGTATGACAAAGCTGACATTTGTCCTCCTTCTCCAGTGCATGGGAAATCGCCAGACCCATGAAAATTTATTGCCGCCATTTGACAGACGTCGTTGAGGCCTAGGCTGATTATTTGTGCGGCGACGGGCAAAGCGGCGACGCTGTTCGCTCATAACGTCGGCATTTCTCTCTACCCTCTGTATCAGCGTACACTGTGTGCACACCGGCGTTTTTATACTCCACAAAAAAGTGTGGAGTATATAGCGATTGTGCGCGAAACGCAGAAAATTACAGTCAACGGCGTTCGCGCGTGACGCGGCCGATTTCCAAACGGTCTCTTGCGTTGGGTAGGCCTAGTGGGTGGGCAGCCTGCACGACAAACGGGGTCACGCTCCGGGACCCCGTTGGCGGGAAATTCAAAAATGTAAATTTTCAAAGTACTGAAAAATGCATTAGGCAAGGTAGAACTCGAAAAAGTTGCATATAATGGTATATACAATCTTCTGATATGTTGTAGTACTCGATAGTGCCGAACACGGAAAAAAAGAATTGGATCGCTGCGGGACCCATTTTAGCGCCAAATTTGAAAAATTCGCGATTTTTGGCCCCGGGTCGACTTTGACGGGCTGCTGCGCGAGCTAGGTAGCAGCTAGAGCGGCGAGACCACTCTTGGTGCTCCTTCCCAGATGTCCTCTATCGAATGAGCCATGAACGGAGAAAATCGGGCGAAACACAAAAAACTTTCTTACACTGCGACTTTTCCGACTCCGGGGTCGAAAATTGCGATTTTCGCATTTCGGCGTCTATAGCGCTCGAATGCGTTGCCGAATCGTTCCAAAAGTGGTTTCAAACGCTTTTGCGCTTAAATCTGGCCCAGAAAAGCATTTTTGAAAAAATTGCAGAGCTACAGTATCCCTGCCGCGTCGGTTTGAATTTTGGGCGTCGGGTCGACTTTGCCAATATTATGCTCGATCTCGGGGTTTTCGGGGGCGCTGATTACGAATTTGGCATCCGCTTAGTGTATAGATGATGTTTGAACGTACCTACGACGAATTTGTATGCTACCGTACCCCAAGTGCAGAATTTCAGTTCCCGGAGTCCATAGGAAACTAGGGGTGTTGTATGTCGAATCTGGGGTATTTTGGGATGTAGATCACGAATTCAGCATTGCTTTTGCGATTGGGGGTGCCAGAAGGCCACAACAGCAGAGGAGTCACCATGCGTAGAAGTTAAAATTTGTGGAGTATACTGCGTCCCCCGGACGACTTGCCTGGTCGAATTCTGGCGTCGCCCACGCTATACCGGACGGATACCAGCGCATTTGCGCAAAAGACTTCAGGAGCGTCGATAGTCACCCCATCAAGGACCAACCCCGATTCCGTCGGTACAACTGGACATTGGGAGTTAGGTTGTGTGAGGGTTTGTTGCAGGAGACGTTCCTTGCACCCAACATCCTTACCCTTGCTGCGTAACCGTATGTAGCAATTGCAACGCTTTATGTGGATCCTACGCGTACGTATAGAACCAGGAGATCATGTGTCGGCCTAAGTTGATGACGCCCATTTCCGAAAATGTTTCAAAAACTTGAAGAGTGGGCACAGAGTTATGGCATGCATACTTTGAGCCGCTTTGTATTTATTACACCTTTGAAGTTGTCATGCAGCTGTGCACACTGAGCTTACGTGGTAGCTTGTTGTCCATGGGCTGTGGTGAATATCAAACTCGTCGTCACTACTCTGCTCTCTTCAGGCGTTACTGCTGAGTTGTGGAGTCAGATTCAAGAGACGTGACAAAGCAAAGGCTTGTGACGAAAAGCTGAATAGGCGCGTGGAGGACATAGCTGTTGCCACGGCGTGTATTACAGACCGTAAGCTAGCGCTCCTCAAGTGGAATCTCGCGGCGATTCGCCGGCAGCCGGCTGCGCATTCTTGAGATCGGCCACTCAGCAAATCGACATGGCGTCATCACAAGTGGAGGCCCACCCAAACAATTCTATAGGCATCCTAGATCATTCGGAAGCAAGTTTGCGGTGTTCCTACTGCATCGCTACTTTGCGGCACTGAACGTGTTTGAAACCGAGTATTGAGACCACTATTCGGAAGAACGTGGCGACAACAGCATTGAGCCGAGTGTCACAGACGAGCGGGTAGACGAATGCCGTGTGTGTCTGGACTGTAGCGGTATAAGTTTCTGCACTAGTAACCAGCAATTTTCAGCTTCTGCGAGAGTGGATTAGCCAGGATTATGACCTGTTTTAAAGAGTAGGTAGCTGATCGCTGAGCGATGGACTAGACTATTAGGACTAATCTGCCATTCACAAGATAAAGACACAGAATCGAACTAGTTTTGTGTAACAAGTTCCGATATAAGCAAGCTGTGTGTGTAACAAGCTTAGAGTAAAAACTGGGTACCCGATGATGGTTGATTGGCATTGTATAGTGTGTCGTGCATTTGAGGAGTATATTCCATAGAGTGTCAGAATAGAAAGTTGAGCATTTCTTCGGGGAGTATCGCCGCAGTTACCTCGAGTTTCCAGAGAAAGTTTGTGCCATTGTTGGGCAACCGATGCCTGTTTGGCGCATTGGTGGGTACTGATCCATAAATGGATCAGGAATGTTCGCCGCAGGTTCACTTTGGAATGAAGAGGGTCTAAATGGGACGACGCCCTTTTCTTTTGGGTCACAAATGCGGACGATTACGGTATTGTTGCTGTAGATTGCAGAACCGCACAGTGAACAGAATTGCCGCGTTTCGTCTTCGATTGAATAGGTGGCAAAAACATACGTTGCCGGACACATCCATGGAAAAATATTGCTAAGTTTTAGCCATTTGAAACTGCCGAAATCTGCCATGTTTGAATAAAACCCTTGACAATATCCCTAATTTCGTGAATTCTAAAATCTGAAACTGCTGTATAATACTTGACATACTACGCCCGATTCATCCACGCAAAGATATTTTGAATTCTAGGTTGTTTGAAATTGTCGAAATTTGGCAAATTTTGAGAAAAACCTTGAAAATATCCCTAAATTCGTTTAGAACTATTTGCTAAATAGTTGGCAGACTATGCCCGACACAACCATGCAAAGACATTCTGAAACTTAAGCTATTCGAAATTGTCGAAATTTGGGAATTTTAGCAATACCCTTGAAAATATACCTAATTTCGCTAATTAGAAAATCTGAAACTACTTGCTAAATACTTGGCTGACTATGCTCGATACATTCGTTCAAAGAAGTTTTGAAATTTAAGCTGTTTGAATTTGTCGAAATTTGGGAATTTTGACAAAACCATTAAAAATAACCCTAATTTCGTTAATTATAAAATCTGAAACTATTTGATAAATACTTGGTAGACTATGCTCGATACATCCGTGCAAAGAAGTTTTGAAATTAAAGCTGTTTGAATTTGTCGATATTTGGGAGTTTTGACAAAACTCTTAAAAATATCCCTAATTTCGTTAATTATAAAATCTGAAACTATTTGATAAATACTTGGCAGACTATGCTCGATACATCAATGCAAAGAAAATTTAAAATTTAAGCTGTTTGAATTTGTCGAAATTTGATAATTTTGACAAAACCCTTGAAAATATCCCTAATTTCGGTAATTATAAAACCTTAAACTATTGGATAAATACTTGGCAGACGATGCTCGGCACATCCGTGAAAAGAAATTTTGAAATTTAAGCTGCTTGAAATTACCGAAATTTGGAAATTTTGACAAAACCCTTGGAAATATCCCTAATTTCGTGAATTCCAAAATCCGAAACTATGTCACAAATTCATCGCGTCTTATGCCCTTTCTATTTCAGCAAAAACTTTGCCGAAACGACTTGTCAATAAAAGTGTAATTTTTGACATTTTCATATTTTAATTGTTAATATCTCGAAATTGCGAAATTAGCAACAGAAACGGACAACGGCGCGTTACTCAGCGCATCCGACTCCACCGGGTGGCACTAACCGTCATGTCTAGTTGTTCCGGACACACACACGGACACACAAACAGACAATAGCGTCCGTATATATACTCGCCGCCCTGGGGGGCGGCGAAAAAAGTTCAACCTGTACTTTGTGTCTGTCAAATCTTGGTGAAGAGTATAGTGAGTTTCATTCGCATAATTAGCCGTATCTAGAGAAGGTATCTTGAAAACGTGTACCACTATTAAAATGCAGCTATTACCACGATACGGTTGTCTGTACAACTGATCTAAAGCTCAGTGATATCGCCGCGTTCGCTATATGGTATCGGCATGATACGACGCCGTTGATCTGAAGTTTTATACCTGTGGGAATACGGCACATCGAGCAAAAAAACTTGCCAACTGTTTGGTGCAGTCGTTCTCTACCAGCAATTTCGTTTGATTGCGCATTTCGCGTCATGACGCTTTTGTCAATTCATAGAATTTTGGCAAATTGCGGCGTATTTCTACACAATTCCACAATTGCAAACAATTTTGTTTGTGTTACAAATTATCTGCGGTCTATGCTCTTTCCATTTCTGAAGAAATATCGCCGCTAGCTCATCAGGCGAAAAAGTCGATTTTCGACATTTTCATATTTTAATTGTAAATATCTCCAAATTGCAATTTTTCAAAACTGAAAAACTAGGTCACAAATTCTTATTGGCTTACGACGTTTCAGTTTCTGCATTCACATTCGTCAATAAATAACGTTCTATTTTTGTCAATTTAGAAAATTTCGACAAACAATTGCGTATTTCTATCAAATTCCGCATTGACAAAAAAATTCTTTTGGGTTACAAATTATCAGCGGGCCGTGCTCTTTCCATTTCTGAAGAAATTTCGCGGCTAGCTCATCTGGTGAAAAAGTCGATTTTCGACATTTTTGAATTTTAATTGTGAATATCTCGAAAATGCGAAATTAGCAACAGAAACGGACATCGGATCCGTACTCAGCGACCTTGACGACTCTACTTGACCACATATGTCATGTATCTTACTTCGGTGGCACGGACGGACGGACGGACACACACACACACACGCACACACATTGTCAACCGTATATTATACACTTCGCCGCGCTGAGGCGCGGCGAAAAAATTGAGTTTATATTCTGACTGGCCATTGTAAAGAGTATAATTGTTCATTGATAGTGTAGTGCCATTCATGATGCTGGCTGCTTTGTCGGCGAAACGTCTAGTGAAATAACTCTGTGCTGCCATAACCGCGCAGTTCAAAGCATTCTCATCATGGCTGACACCAGCAGCAGCAGTGTGAGAACGTCAGCTCCAAACAAGAGTTGGCCAGGCAGCCACCAGCCCCGAAAATTTCGCATGTTCCTTGCCTTGAGTTGAAGTTTAAGCTTTAACCCTGTGCATGCTGGCGCTCGTTTGCACTTGGACGAGCATCTAGCCGCATCGGGCACGTCAACCTCCTCGTAGAAGACGAAATCTCCGTTGATGACCTGAGGCCTTGCATTGCCGGGCGGGCGGCCATATATATATCTCGTGGCTGCAGGATCGAAACAAGCCAGCGTGAATTGGCAAACAGCCGACGGATCAAAGGCAGCGTCGAACGTTTTCCACTCACAGAACATGCAAGGGGACTCCGAGAATTTTGTCGACTCATTGACGCTATTGACTCCATTGTGAGAGCGACGCAGTCCCCATAATTTTCTTCTGCACCGTGTTCGGCCCCATTCGTTGCTCTTCCCTGCAAACGCTCACACGCCGAATTCCATTAATTGTAATCTAGAAAATGTTGGCGATTCGATTCAGTTCAATAATTGTCCGTGCCTAGCTTCAGTGAAGCAGACTACTATCGACGACGCATATGTCACCCGTAGCCAGGTTACCATCGCAATAAAACCTACAGCGCTGGTCGCGGGAAGCGGAGGCGAATTCGATACTGCTGAAGGAGAAATGGGGCGCTTTGAAGGTCATTCTCTTACTTCCCAAGAGACGCGGCATTAATTTACTCTGGTGGGCCCTGTATGTTATTCAACAACAATATTAGGTACATACCGTAAAAACTCCAATAAGCGACCTGGTCGCTTATTATTTCAACCACCCCTCTAGGGGGGTCGCTTATTGGAGTGGGGTCGCTTATTGGAGGGGGGTCGCTTATTGTTCAATGCCAGTCTGAGTCGTCACCTCAGCATGCAACTTTGCAATTTCCTGCATTGAAACCTGTATGATTGTGTGTTTTGGCCAGCAAAACCTGAAAATAGAAGCAGAAGTCAATGACGAGCATGGCTTCACATTCACTATTGAAGTTTGGTGTGCTATAATGGGAGGAACAGTGACTTATTAAGGAATGTCGGACATATTTTGACAGAAAATGGGGTTGCTTATTGGAGGGGGGTCGCTTATTATTTCAAACCCCCCTCTAGGGGGGTCGCTTATTGGAGTGGGGTCGCGTATTGGTGGGGGGGGGGGGCGCTTATTGGAGTCTTTACGGTAGTAATATGGTTAGCAAGCGGCGATACGGCATGCATGTTCCTTGTACTTATTGTGGTTGTGGGCTACATGTAGCTTCAGCTATGCTATCTAGGGTTGGAAATGGAATGGCGAGACTGAAAACTCAAACATGAATTGGAATGGTGAGCCTGAATATTCTCAAAGATATGGTTGCCGTAGGTATGTAGGGCGGTCAGATTCTCCTTGGAAGAGGCCGGCTTCGGTTAGATTCTGCAGAGACCTTGAAGCGGAGCTAAAGGCAATTGACCAAGATAGACACGTCACCGTCTCTTTGCGTTGTTAACCTGGGGTACAAGCATGCACTTTTCAGAGTCACTGGATTGGTCACTCGTAAACCGATCGAAAGCGTACGCCACAGACGACGAAAATTACTAGAAATGTCACTGGATTAGTAGATATTTTTGACTAAAGATGGACCGACTTTGATTGTCACTGGATTGATCACTCGTAAACCGATTTGCAGGCTGACTATTCGTCACACACCGATGTTGCGCAGAAACTCCTCGATCCCGATGAGAACCAATATGATAGTGAGGAATAGCCCTCCAAATACACCCCAAACCTTCCAACTCCAAGGGCACTTCGGGCATACTCCCTCCTGAAGCATAGCGTAGCACTTTGTACATCTTCACCTGAAGCAAAGTCTCCCTTTTCACTTCCTATTGTATGCTAATGGGGGGGGGCTCTCTCCCTCCCTCCCTCCCTCCCTCCCTCCCTCCCTCCCTCCCTCCCTCCCTCCCTCCCTCCCTCCCTCCCTCCCTCCCTCCCTCCCTCCCTCCCTCCCTTTGCACACTACTTGGTTGACAAGCTTTGTCAGAAGGTTTGCTCTATCTGGAGGGAAGGGATGGGCTCCTCCAGATGGAGTGTCCGTTTAGTTTTAAATCGGCTGCTCCCAGAGCAAGCGGCATCAAGGCGAGGAACAGCACCCATTTAAGTTGGCCCAGAACGTCACTCTCCCCTTTTGCTCGGCAGAGTTGGATTATGCGATAGCAAGCCTGGTTGGTCTCACCGCTCCGTCGTATTTCTTCATTACAGTGCAATCACCTGCACATGGAAGGGTCGCAGAACGAGTGGGTAGACAGCAAGGGGCGACATTTCCGCTCGTGGCGCGCTAGACGAGAAATTGCTACCCCCCCCCCCCCCCCCCCCCGCCAAGAAGAATTTATTGTGACGAATTCGTAGGTGTTGTTGGGTTAGGGTAATTTTGTATGCGGCTGCGCGCGAGGCCGCGACGCGCTTATAAATTTGGTGTCGTGGACCTCACAATACCATCTGCTTACCTACACTGTATGGTATTTACGCCAATAAGCCCCCTCCCCTGTCCCTACTTTTGTGACATGCCCTCGGAGGATCAAGTGGGGAGGGGGGCTTACTGGAGTATTTACGGCATGTGCATGTACAGTGTAATTTGTGTGAACCCAAAGCAGCAACATGGGACTGGTCGACAAAATGCTGGAAGCGGAGCAGTTTATTGAACATTCTAAGAAACAGCATTTTGCCACATTGCCTGTTGCTGTACACCAAGCATAATCAGAGAAAACTCGACTTCACAACTCGTTGTATCACTGGCATATGGGCTGATGTACTTTGTGTGCGATTGTGGTTGTGAGTCACGCGTCTGAAGGCAACACGTCTTGTCTTGCTGTCAGGTAGCTGGGGTTGGCGCAAGTTATGGTGGTAGACGGTAGATAGACGTCGCCTGTAGACCCACACAGTGCAATGCGCAACACTAGCGCCGAAACTGGCGTGTACTGTCCACTTAGACACTCACTCACCTTGAGAAGAAACACGCCGCGCAGAATGCTCCCAATTAGGTAGTATGTAGGTAATAAACGGCAGCCGGACTCATGACGTTTCCAGTTGACGTCAGCTCAATGTAGTGCACTAGGAGCGCCTGGAATTGAGCATTTTGACCCTGGGCTTGTACACAACACATCCTTCGTTTCCCCCTTCCTCACTCACTCTCTTCCATTCTACCTCCAGTGGCTGTCGTACATAGTTGATCCTGGGTGAAGTGACACCCTTTATATGTGATTGTCTCATGATTTTGCCGACCGGCTTCACGCACGAACTGGCGCACATATCTCAAATTAAAGGTAGACACGCCTAGTGCAAAGCTCAGACCTGCACAAACATACGATATTGTCAAATGAGTGACCCGTGACACTACCACACCGTAATGAGAGTCCAAGTCCAAAGAACCAACCTGTTAGAAATTCTCGACGTCGATAATTCTCTCGGTTTTGCTCGTCTATGATTGGACGATAGCACCCGTCCAACCTGCGATTTTGCAGATACCGGTACTTGAAAATAGCACTGTAGACTTCAATCCCTCAAGGCGAGGCAAATCGTGTTGGTTGGATGGATGGGTAGAACGCGCAGTCTATGTGCGCAGTAGAATGCGCAGTTCTATCGATTTGAAGAAACGTGCATAAAATCGGATCGTTGGCGCCTCCCGGACGACCAGCAGAAGGACCGTCGGTAGTGAAATTCATAGTTATTGATCCCTCCTATAAAGAGTATAGGTAGCCTACTCATGCGTGAGCCACACAATAAAAACTGACATTTGTCCTCCAGTCCTTCCCCCGTAGTCGATGCGCAAGTACATAAGTTACTGTTATTCGTTATTTTGAAATTAGCGACAGAAACGGAAATCGACACGTTACTCAGGGTATTCGACTTCAGTGGGTGACACTAACCGTCACGGGTGTAGATTGCAAGCACAGACACACACAGAGAACGAACGGCCAAAGGCTCATGCGGACGCGAATTCCTATTGGTTTTCCCATATTGTGTTGTTTTACCTTCGCTGCCGGTTCTCAGCGAGGGGGGGGGGGGGTTGGGGCCTGCTGGCGGGCATACGTAGCTCCTCCAGCTGTCCCTCTTCTTCACTGCGACGCTCCTTGGCTACCTGGAGTCGTGCGTTCTCCGGTTCCGGTGCCTTTCTTCCAGCTGGTATTCCGGTGCCTTTCTTCCAGCTGGTCTCCTCCAAGGACCGTTTGTCCCGTTCGCCACACTTTCCTTGTCGATTTTGCCACTTTGGGACGTTCTCTCACTCTTTCGTCGCTTAACCTACTATACCTACTCGGAACGAAGGCTGCTGTGACCACTACTTGTAATCGTCGGCTCGCAAGCCTTAGTAATCGTTCAACTGGTTTGCTAGGTCTCAGGCAAACAAAGTGGAAGGCGGAAAGTGAAACAGCATAAGATGGTTTTAGCGTGAGACCGTAAGCTGACTGGGATGCAAGCTACAATGGTGATTCGTTGCATCACCAAAGTAGAGAAGGCATATTCTGAAGACGGCGCCAACTGTAGCGTCGAAAGCTGCACGACAGTCTATTGCGCTGAGCACGCCAACCACGGATACAAATGAATTCGTCATCCTTTGCTGCAGGCTTTCTCAAATTTATTCTACCATGTTTTGTCGAATGTTAGGCTTGGCAGAACACTCCGCTTTCCGGCGGCACCTTTCACCCCAAAGGGTGTGGCGACAACTTCAATTTCACTCAACCGAATCGTCTGTTCGTCGACTTTCCTTCATCCGTTTGTTGATTGAACTACAGTGAAGTTGTTCTATTATGTGTGCTTAAAGGACAAATGTCGGTCCTCCGTCGACGTGCTGGATGCGTGTTGCTAACAAGGCACGTGCTTAGACGGCGAGCGATTTCCGAAGTATCTGTGATGAGTGTCTCTTCCGTTCAGTGAAAGCGTGTAAAAGGTACGTCGACATTTCTAACTGACAAATGTCCTCCGCAGACGGCTCCCTCCGAGGCCTGCGAATATGTGACCACCCATTATGTTCGTATTCCGGCCACTCAAATACATGGTTGGCACAATTGTCCATAAAACCTCAATCTGCTATTCCGGAGTCGGGTCGGAGTGCTTCTATGCAGGGGCTCCTGCACGTAATCCTTGTTGCGAAGGCGCTGTCTGCACATCAGCCCAAACACCCATCCAACCCCCCGAAAAAAACATAGATAGAGTGTGGTGACAAAAAAAACACAAACCGAAGCGGACCCGCGGCGACACTTCATGGGGTAACGGAATGGACGGGGTGAAGGCGTGAGGCGAGCAGTCGATCGTTTGGGCGCTAGAGAGGAAGGAAGGGCGCGTTCCATTCGACGACTGCGGCGGGCCAGCTGCCGTAGGACATAACGGCCGACATCTTTTCCGCCACCTCGTGCATAGGCACCAACGACAGCAGCTCCTCGCAGAGATGCTGTCGGAAGAATTCGTCGAAGGCCTCGCCAATGAAGGCGCACTGGTGATGCGGCCCTCTGCCGTTGCACGCCTCGCAGTGTTGTCTCTTCACCACGGGCAGGTAGCTTTGCATGGCCCGGTGGAAAGCTCGGAGAAAGATGCACTGGAAGGGGAAGATCATCCAGATCTGCATACTTCACTCACTCCTTGCAAATTCGAACTTGGGTACAAACACGATTCAGTGGAAGAGAAGACGACGGCTGACTTTGTGTCCTAAATCATTGATCTCTGTAATCGACGCTTTGCGCTGCCGTGAAATTATTGCATTATTGAAAACTTTTGTTTACCATTGGCGTCCGATTGTGGCAGCACAGCGTTGGAGAAGACCGTCGCTCTCTCAATTCTGTCTGTCTGTCCGACCATATTCAAGTAGCCTCCAACGAGGCTGCCATTCGGGGGGGGGGATGGAGTGCAGATTTCGATGATTTTCGGGAATCGAATTCTGTTGTAGGGCATCATGTGGTGAAATGCTTCCATTTTGACTGCTTACCAACTTACAAGAGCAATTGTGTGTCGTGATACTCTTGCGTTGAGCGTAAGAACCGGAAGCCGTTGCATTGCGCAACAGAAACTGGCTACGCAAATGATACAATGGTGGTGTTGGGCAGCCAAATCAGCGTGTTGACCTCCTCGTCCGCTCGAAACTCGGCCAGATCCTCGGGGCTGCTCAGGGCGAGACAGAGGAGAACGTGGGCAGCAGTAAAGTAACACGTGACGTCCTCTCTCTCTCTTCTTCAGCTGATGATGGACAGTAGCAGCAGCGGCAGGTTCCCCTCTCGCCGACCCTTCCTAATCGATCGCAACGAGGACGCCGTTGGACGCAATATTCGACTCATTCACGGTCAAGCTCGCCAACTACTCTGGATGGTCGTGACTCGTGAGGCGCGCCTACGCAAGAGCTGGTGATGATACATTCGCTGCGGCGGACGAGCGGACAATCGCTGCAATTCGAGACGGGCAATGGGCCGACGTCGCCGCCCGTCTCTACCTACATACTAATGCAACGTCTGGCCGACAGTGCATGCTCTAAACTCTATTCCCAACGAACAGTGAACGCGTGAAAGAATGCGAACGCGCGGTCCAATTTCTACCAGATCTACACACACACTACTGACTCCAGCAGTAGAGAGATAAAGAGAGAACAACACACTACCCAGTTGCGTATACGAACCACAAACACACCACCGCGCAGAGAGAGAGAGAGAGACTACGACGCTACACACTATCAATCGCTCTCTCTCTCTCTCGGTCTTCTCCGCCGCCCCTCTCTCTGTCTGTCTGTCTAGGCAGTTCGAGCCATTCGAGTACGGACGGAAAGCCAATTTTGGTCCTATGATCCCTATGGTGAGGCCGCGCAAACTTTGACACGCTATAACTCGGAAATGGTGCATCGTAGCGACTAGCGGTAACTTGCGTTGGATGCGCCTCGTCGAGTTCTATAATGTGTTAAAATTTCGTCAAAATCGGAAGAATTTGAAATTTTGCGATCTGCGCGCCGTTGGCTCGCAGGCCTAATGAGAATTGTCAACTTTGAGCGCTTGCGATGCGGGGGATACAAACGCCGGAAGGCGCTAGTGCTAGGGTCGATTATTAACCTACCTAGGTACTATAGTGTGACTTAGCGTCGAAGCCGTATGACATATGTGGCGACAGGAATCGTGATCCAAAGTAGCCTTCTCTCCCCGTGCGGTGGCTAATGGCGAAATTTTCAAACTCGCTCCGAGCGCAGCCTTAAAAATTTTGAATTTCGCGACGCCACTTGGAAGATCACCCATGGGTTGGGCAACTTTCTGTCTGACAGATTTTTGAATTTCGCTTTTGTTCGTTTTTATGGACATTTTTGTAAAATGGCCGTCGGCGCCTAGTCGCCGACTAGCGACAGCTTTTGAATCTCGATGTCGGTGTGTGTACAGGGTGGAGGGCCGATTCTTGCGGCGTTTAGTAGAGGACACTTTGGGCTTTCAATCGCTGCCGCGATCGACCCCCAATCGTTTCTCGTTGGCGAGATACGGCGCCGGGAAGAAAAAAAAACTGTCGAAAAAAATCGCTTGAAGAACGGGTTTCGGACAGAAGAGCAACTTATTGCGCAAGAAAGGTACAAGATAGGAAGAAGCGATCTTAAAGAAAGTTGTAGAACGGACAACGGGCAATTTGCGAAAAGAAACCGCATCGCTCTAACTGGTCACAATCTCGAGATATAAGCCTTTGAAAATTGCGCCAAAAACGGCGAAATTTTCGATTTTACGGTTTTCGCCGAAAACTCAAAATTGTGACTAGCTAGAGCGAAAATAACGCCGGAATATGAAATTTCGACCTTTTTTACATATATGTCAAAAGGTCCCACAAAAAATTCCTATCGGCGCGAAATCGGCGGGGGTGGCACATTTTTGCCCTCTCCAAAATCAACTGCAGCTGAGGAAGTGCGCCCCCCCCCCCTCATGGTTTTCATCTTCTTTTGATCTTTGATCTCGCATGATTTTGAGCTCGCATCTCGCGCTGATTGTGGATAGGACCTGGTCCTCGGACCTGGTCTGGCCTGGTCGTCTTCAAACTACTGTTTGCAAACGAAGAGTACACTTCGGTTCCGCAATAAACCTCGGCGGCCACACGAGCACAATTTTGCGCATGGATTCCGAATGGCAGTTGGACACAGCTGAACTCCGTCCACACACAGGAAAGGTTGGATAGCGATTCGATGGTGCTTGCAATGTCACATTTGCTGCCGAGACACTCGAGACCTTTCACTAGAGCCTCTGAATTTCTCCAGATCCTTCGGCATACTGCTGACCAGGCAGATCAGAAGGCGCGCTACCAGCATGAATGCCATTCTTCTCTCATGGGCTTCTCAATGGGTCACTGCAGCGGCAACAACAGATAGAACCACAATCGGTCGCCGTTGTCTTCCAGAAGGCTCGGAGGTGGGGGCCCAGGTCGACGCGTCGCTGCCTGTCGCCTACGAGGAAGTGGCCCGGTTATGGAGGTGGCCAACGCCGATGGCGACACAGTTAAGGTCAACTATGACAGTGGCCGGCTGCCCTGCTTCTTCGTATTTGACGCCGGTCACACTGCTGAGAGACCGCTGACAAAGTCGCGTGTTGTCTGTCGCTCCAAAACACTCTTCTAGGCTTCCAACTCGTCCTATTGAACATCCAGGTTCTATTTCTAGAAATTTTCTTATTATCTGGCAATCTGGAAACATTCAGCGATCCCAAAGGAAGCAAATTGAATCAGTAGTGTGTTCCGTCAGTGAGATCAACTCTTCTGACGGTGTTGCCAACAACCCGCTATTGTTTGGAGAAAGCAGTAGGCTGACGTTGATTGGGGACCACCTGTTGAAAGCTGGGATGACAGCAGCGCAGGAGTCGTACCTGAATCCGATGCAGCTGACCGTTGAAGTCAATCCGGCAATGGTTTAGCAGTCAGGCAGTTTGTGCTGCACACCACAAAACCACTGAATGGGGCTTGACATGTGTGAGTAAACCGCCAAACAACACAACTGGCACGGCGAGGTTATTTTCAAGAGCAGGAACACGCAATTGGCAGTTGGTACATGATTCTTTGTGTAGCCGGACTAGACACATGGAATGTTGCATACAGAGCATGGCTAGGCGCAAGAGAGGACTGTAGCAGGGCCAGGCACACGTGAGAGGAGTGGATACACGGACACAATGTACGGCGGCGACTACAAATCACACAGAATACACATTTACAACAGATACTCGTTTATGGCGGACAAAGGACTTCGATTACACACTTATGTAAGAGGAGAAACTGTGGATTCCATGAGTATTACGGCACTGCTTACTGAAAAGGCAGCGGTGTATGAGTTACTTTGTTAAACTCCTGAGTTTTGGGGAAGAGAGGGGTGAGTATTTGGTTGATTCTGGTCGCCGAGGTGGTGTAGCGGGGCAGTCGCACGTGCCCTGGAACTTCGCTCTCCCGCCCTAGAAAGTGAAGCTGGTGTATTGTCATTTAAGGAAAATGTTTGAAGTGCAGGGTTATTAGAAATTTATCAATCCTGCTTATATACATTTCATGTAAAAGTGCCTAAAGGCAGAAAGATGAATATGTTCCAGGTGTGAAGCACGCAAAAGCAATAGTATTAAACGATATTCCTCTGGTGTAGCAAATGCGGCGCTTCGCGCCGCCCACCAATTTGTAAGAGAAATATTAGTAGGTACCGGCATTAATTGAGAGAAAGCATTTTCGACTAAAATTATCCACACAAAACGGCGCAAAGGTCACAACGACACGCTAAGATGTGCCGAATATGTTGCCGCGTGTCGTTGTGACCTTTGCGCAGTTTTGTGTGGATAATTTTAGTCGAAAATGCTTTCTCTCAATTAATGCCGGTACCTACTAATATTTCTCTTACAAATTGGTGGGCGGCGCGAAGCGCCGCATTTGCTACACCAGAGGAATATTGTTTAATACTCTTGCTTTTGCGTGCTTCACACCTGGAACATATTCATCTTTCTGCCTTTAGGCACTTTTACATGAAATACTCTTACTTTTTTATTGGCGGAGCCAATCAACCAGTCAACTTAAACGAGTAGTCCACCTTGAGACATGGATGTTTAGGCTCTCGAACGAGCCGAACCCCTTTTGGTAACGTACGAGGCGAGTAGGACAATTCTTGGGCACGTATGGGTCCTGAACGAGCGCCGAGCGAAAACACTTTGAGGCACGCACAAAACGAGTAAGACATTTTTGGGGTACGTATGCAGCGGCTCCTGAAACTCTGCCAAGAGCTTCAGGAGGGACAGGGGTAGGGGGATTGCAGGACACAATTAGAGCGAGGGTTGTGGTTGAGGGTCAAGAATCCTCCCCTTGCCTTGTATGCAGGTCAAAAATCTGACTACTTGCACAGGTGAAGGCCAAAAATCTCACCCCTTGGTTTGTGTGAGGTCCACAAATCTGACCCCTTGGTTTGTGCCAGGTTCTAAAACTTCACCCCTCGCGCCATTGGATTCTCTTCTACAGGGTGGTTGTGCGTTGACAGCAGATGGAGTCTGAGGACCCTCATGAATCAATTCTCTTGTCAAAGCAGTTTTATTTGATCCCCAACACGACTAGGTTTGGATAAGGCAACACTTAGTTGTGGCCAGACCACGTTTGCGTGACTCCGCGTGCACATGGTGCGTGGTACGGCGTCGACGATGGCGCCATTGGATTCCTCTCGTCGAGACGGTTTCAACGAACCCCAACAACGCCATGTTCCGAACAGCCAATCAAAAGTTACAAATTTGTGGCACCTTTTTGCAAAAATAACGCTTCTGGTACCTTTTTGCGGGTCGCGGATAGCGCCATTGTAATTTTCTCGGTGAGACGGTTTAAACGAACCCCTACAACGCTATGTTTGGATGAGCCAATAAAAAGTTGATTTTTGAGGCACCTTTTTGCAAAAATAGCGCTCGTGGTAAATTTGGGGGCGGCGGCATTGGTGGCATTGTAATTTTCTCGTCGAGACGCTTCAAACGAACCCCTATTTGATATGGTTCTGATGTGTTTTGAATTTGTTAACAATTTGTCAGTAGACAGAAACTCTCCTTCGCGGTCGACATTTTTGCCCCCAGGGCATGCGTGGTAGGTCGGAGGGGGTCGACGTGGTCACCGTTGGATTCTACGCGTCGAGGCGGTTCTGCCGATGCCAAATTTATCTAATTTTAATTTTATTCTGCAGCTGCTGTTCTATATTTAATTTAATTCAATGGTGCTGACGCCTCCTGAACGAGCGGGAGCAGTTTGAGGCACGCACAGAATGAGTAGGACAATTTTGGGACACGTATGCAGGGCCTCCTGAACGAGCGGGAGCACTTTGAGGCACGCACAGAATGAGTAGGACACTTTTGGGACACGTATGCAGGGCCTCCTGAACGAGCGGGAGCACTTTGAGGCACGCACAGAATGAGTAGGACAATTTTGGAAACGTATGCAGGGCCTCCTGAACGAGCGGGAGCACTTTGAGGCACGCACAGAATGAGTAGGACAATTTTGGGACACGTATGCAGGGCCTCCTGAACGAGCGGGAGCACTTTGAGGCACGCACAGAATGAGTAGGACAATTTTGGGACACGTATGCAGGGCCTCCTGAACGAGCGGGAGCACCTTGAGGCACGCACAGAATGAATAGGACAATTTTGGGACACGTATGCAGGGCCTCCTGAACGAGCGGGGGCACTTGGAGGCACGCACAGAATGAACAGGACAATTTTGGGGCACGTATGCAGGGCCTCCTGAACGATCTGGGACACTTTGAGGCACGCACAGAATGAATAGGACAATTTTGGGACACGTATGCAGGGCCTCCTGAACGAGCGGGGGCACTTGGAGGCACGCACAGAATGAACAGGACAATTTTGGGGCACGTATGCAGGGCCTCCTGAACGATCTGGGACACTTTGAGGCACGCACAGAATGAGTAGGACAATTTTGGGACACGTATGCAGGGCCTCCTGAACGAGCGGAGGCACTCTGGGGCTTGTACTGTGTAGCGCGCAACCACGGTTGGGAAGAATAGCAGGCGACTCGACGAGATCCTGTTGATGGACGCTAGAGCGTGACGTGAAGAAGAAGGAGAAGAAGACGGAGAAGAATTCACCCCTCGCCGTTGGGACAAGAAACGCGCTGCGATCCTTTTTGCGTCTGTAACTTTTGCTACACTTAACCGATTTTCACCAAATTTGGAATTTAATCTATTCGTAATAAAGTCCTTTAGTGTACCAAATTTCATCCAATTCCGTTTAGTACCGCCTGAGAAATACATATCGTGATGATGGGAAAAGGTGCGCGCGGCCTGGATGGAACATATTATGGTTTGGCGCTGCCGCGCCACCCATGATACACATTGAGCAGTTGACTTTGACTGTAATTATGCACCTCCAGTGGCTTAGGGCACCACCACGACGTCGCCACTGGAGTCTAAAAGGCGGCCGGTGGAGCTGTCAGTCGCCCAGGGGAAGCGCGCATAGGCCATCGTCTTGTAGTGGTGGTGGCCGTGCGCGCAGGCTGAATGGAAGGGTGCTGTGGTTTCGACGTGAGCACAGACACAGACTGGCACGTAGCTAAGGGTCACTTCTCCGTAAAGCTGAAAGTAGAGGCAACACTGCCTAAGCATACTGCAGGCCGATCATCGGATGGCTGCTTTTCTTCAGCAGTCAGTGAACGGTGATTGACCGATTGATGGCCCCGGCGGCTCCACAACCGACGGGGATGTCGAAGTGCACATCAATTTATGACCCCCCCCCCCCCCCCTCGAAACTAGTTCCAGTTTCAGTTTTGAATAATATGAAACTGAATTGAAGCTAGAATGGCCCGCCTATTGAACAAGCTGTGTGTGTAAAAAGTTCAACCTATACTTTGTGTCTGTCAAATTTTGGTGAGCAGTATAGTGAACTTTGTGCGCATCGTTAGCCGCATCTGGAGAAAGTGTCTTGAGAACGTGCACCTTAATAGCAAGTGCAGCTATCCCCACGATACGGTTGTCTGTACAGCTGATCTGAAGCTCAGTGATATCGCCGCGTTCGCTATATGTTATCGGCATGATACGACGCCGTTTATCTGATGTTTCCTACCGTGTGAAAAGTCACATTCAACAAAAAATTTGCCGACAGTGTCCGGTCGTTCTTCATCAGGAATTCCCCTTGGCGTACGACTTCTACGTTAACATTCATGGAAAACCAAAGCTTTGGCGATTTATAACATCTTGACATTTCTGTCAAGATTTGATCATTTCTGTCAAATTTAGTACTCGCAAAATTTTTTTGTATGCCACTAATTATCCGCAGTCTCTGCGCTTGCCATTTCTGAAGAAATTTCGCTGCTAGCCCATCAGACAAAAAAGCCCATTTTGACATCTTTGTAAATTTAATTCTAAATATCTCGAAATTGCAATATATTAAAACTGTAAAGCTATGTCTTAAATTCTTATTGACTTACGACCTTACCATTTCTGCATTCACATTCGTCAATAAATGACGTTATATTTTTGTTAATTTGGAGAATTTTTGACAAATAATCGCGTATTTCTACTAAATTCCACATTTGCAAAAAATTTCTGTTGTGTTACAAATTATCCGCTGTCTATGCCCTTTCCATTTCCGAAGAAATTTCGCCGCTAGCCCATCAAACGAAAATGTCGATTTTGACATTTTTCATTTTAATTCTAAATATCTCGAAATGGCAATTTACGAAAACTGTAAGACTATGTTACAAATTCTTATTGACATACGGCCTTACTATTTCTGCATTCAAATTCGTCAATAAATGACGTTCTATTTTTGTCAATTTGTGTACTTTTGACAAATAATCGCGTATTTCTATTAAATTCCACATTTACAAAAAATTTCTTTTGTGTTACAAATTATCCTCTGTCTACACCCTTTCCATTTCTGAAGAAATTTCAATTCTAGCTCATCAGGCGAAAAAGTCGATTTTTGACATTTTAGAATTTTAATTGCGAATATCTCGAAAATGCGAAATTAGCAACACAAACGCACATCGGATCCGTACTCAGCGACCTCGACTCTACTTGACCACATATGCCACATATCTTACTTCGGTGCCACGGACGGACACACACACACACACACACAGACAGACAGACATTGTCATCCGTATATATACACCTCGCCGCGCTGAGGCGCGGCGAAAAAACTGAAACCAAAACTCCACAGATTCTTTATACCAGTGTGGTACTCACAGGGTCACATTCATCCTTTTCAATGCTCTTGCTGCTTGCATACTCGGCTGGTGAATAATGCGCGGTAGCGTGAGTTAATTTATGCCGTTCCTTGTGTTTGCACGCCGCGAGCGTGCCAGCTGTCTTAGTCATTCAAGGGCGCTGCGCCAAGATGTATTCAGCCCAGATCGGCCAACATCGCCTACTTCAGTCCTCACCTTTCACTCACCCACTCGCGTCCCTTGCCCTCTTGGCAAAACAATGGGAGTGGCAGATCAGACGAGAGCAATGTGTCGGCACCGTAGGAAGATTGTAATCTAGCGAGCGAGCAGGTAGGTACGCGCGAATTGAATGAACAATGAAGCTGATATTTGTCCTCTAGACGGGTGCAGTCTCGAATCAGAAACTTGCCTGCGTGCCAATCGTGACAAGTCTGACCTTCGTGGATCAGACTGCCCCATCAGCGCGCAGTAACTGCAAAACCAAATACGGACAATACCTCCAAGAGTTTCTTCACTGCTGAGCGGAGGTGGTTCACATAGGCCGTTTTAATGTGAACACTGAGTCCAGATAGCGTCGTGAGCTGCAGTGTGGCCAATGCTTCGATAGAATGGTCCTCCACGAAGCCCTCCTGACCCCGTGTGCCATCAATAGTGGCCTTCACGTGGGTTGAAATTTTCGCGTAATCCTCCTGAGCGCTCTGCTCCCCACGGTTCAAAGCAGTGAGCAGCGGCCTAATTCTGGCCGCAAAGCAAAACACCCCAACCAATGGGAGTCCTTCCCAGAATCCCCCAGCCTCTCTGCGTCTTCGTACGGTCACACCAACGTTCTTCACTTCTTTCTGTACCGGTCGCCAGATTTCATCAGGGTCCAACATTGGGGCTCCATCTGGCGGCAGATCAATTACCGTGTAGTTCGCCTGATCGAACCCTAGCCGTCGTTTAAACACCTTTTGAAATAGCGAGAGCGCCTTCGCCTCCTTTGGGATCGTTACCGCCACCCACTTTGTAATTGACCCGACTCCTCTGGGAACTGGTCCAAGACAAATAGACGCCTGAACATTTTCAACCAGTTTTGATTGAAAATTTTGGGGTGGTGGTTTGACAATCGCGCTCGGCTACAGCCCGACGCGTTATCGACCGAGGTCGACAACGCGCCGGACAGCCTCGCTTACATTTGCCCCAGAATGCAACAAGCTAAGAAAAGAAACAGCAATGACAAAGGTTGTTGCTTACTCACATATGCATAGGGGGGGGGGGGGGGCCGCGCTAGAGCGGCGCGGCGACAAACACCCGATGATCGAGACGACAGAAAGGTAGCAGATGGTGCGTGGCGCCAAGTAATCCTTCAACTGTTGTCTCAAGCAGAAGGCCCAATCGGCGACGGGGAGTCAGACACGGAGCGGCGCGTACACAAACATTATGACTTTTCAGGAGCGGCGGCACCCATTGAACCATTCACGGCGCTGGGGAGGACGTCTTTGATCTTGGGGACTAAGCACGTTCTGTAATGTGTGTCACTTATTTCAGATGGGAGGAGCATTGCGCCGTCTGCGCGGCAGGTGGCATTCCAGCTGCTTGCGGAATGTTACACCATGCATGATCCCTTCATCGTCTTGCCAGGAAACTCCGTAGACGTCACTTCGCCCTTTCCCTTTCGCCAAAAGTCGAACTTGCTGCAGGACTTGCTGCACTGAAACACACGGCAGTTCAACGAGGGCAAGGTGCTGCCGTGCAGCTTCAGCTCTCAGTCGTTCAGGGAACTAGTTCTGGCAAGGTCACGTGCAGCGAAACTGACATAGTTTGCATAGCCCGAGAAGCCTACGTCAGCCCCGTCGCATACCGCGCCCAGAGCTACAACATCGTGCGCTCGGCCGTCGACGCATGCATGGGACAGCACATTACCAACATCCTGCTCTTCGCCCAACAAGGCGACGGACTCTACCTCGTCCGCTGGCTACCCGCTCCCGGCTATGGCGGCTCCTTCCTGGAAGACTCGAACAATTGGGTCGGCCAACTGGTCGGCGACCAAGAGAACAAAGCGTTCAACCGAGGCATCTACAGAATTAGTCCTGGCTGGTAGACCTCCCCCCTGATCGGGGTGGGACTGACTCTGGGCTGGTAGACCGCCCTCCCGAGAGTGCGCACAAAGCCTCTAAACGTCAAAACAGTGAGACCGGAGTGTGTGTGCGTCATTTCTGATGATGAACAGTACGCGCGCACCCGAAGTTGGAGAAATATTCGAATTTCTACTGTTTATATGATCGCCATCTATTAGAACACAATACATGATGATGAACAGGGCGACTTTGGCAACCCCAAAAATATTTAGCGCCCCAAATCCCAAATACAAAATAGCGGCCCAAAGCCAAAGGCCTCACTCAGAAGAATAATGGCCCATTAAAAAGATAGCGGCCCAAACACTATTCAACTACAGCGGCTTCAAAATTGTCTACACTTTAGTGGCCCAAAAGGTAAACCTTTTGCTTTGGATAAGGTAAGGCTTAGGCTCGGTCAGGCTTAGGCTTATGCTTAGGCTCATGCTTAGGCTTCGGCTCGTGCTTAGGCTTAGGCTCAGGCTTGGATTCTCAATTTATGCCTAAGCTGAGCCCAAACCTAGCCTGCACCTAAGGCTAGGCCTGAGCATAAGCTTAAGCCTGTAGCCTAGGCCTAACACTAGCGTACTGTTCATCATCAAAAATGAAGCACAGACACTCCGGTCCCACTGTTTTGACGTTCAGAGGCTTCATACGCACTCACGGAAGGGCGGTCTACCAGCCCAGAGTCAGTCCCGCCCCGATCAGGGAGGAGGTCTACCAGCACCAGCGATTCTTGCAACAAATCGTCGCTTCCGACCTGATTGGCAGTCGAATGTTGTGGCTCCTGGCTTTGTCATAGGCAGGCGCAGGAACATTGTAATCTAGCGAGCGAGCAGGTAGGTACGCGCGAATTGAATGAACAATGAAGCTGATATTTGTCCTCTAGACGGGTGCAGTCTCGCCTCAGAAACTTGCCTGCGTGCCAGTCGCGGCAAGTCTGACCTTCGTGGATCAGACTGCCCATCAGCGCGCAGTAACTGCAAAACCAAATGCGGCGACACTGCATCAGATTGCCCAGGTTTAATTCACGCGCCGTATTGTCCGCTTCGTACCCCTCGGGAAATGCTGGCATGACGGAGTGACTGACAGCGCCGAAAACCAGAGGCTTGATCGAATTTTAGCGATAGACTAGTGTAACCAGACAGGCTGAGAAGTGCTTCGCCCCATTTTTTACCACGGTACAAGTGGCACTAGCCGTCATGTCTAGTCTAGCCGTCACCACGAGAACGCCGACGGAGCGCCAGGCTTCCTCCTGGACCAACTTGGTGAGAGGAGAGGAATAATTCCAATTCGGGATTATTTCCAACAGAGCTTCGAATTTGTCCTCTAGGTAGTAACTGTGCTCGAACACCATGCAGTCATGCCCTAGAATATACAACGGTTTAGTACGAGTGCTATGGTGAAACCTCGTTTACTTGACAGAGACTCACGAGTTTGGGACGGGTGTTCATAGTACATAACAACCCCTGCATACCCTCCTGGAGAAGGGCAACAAATACTGTAGTACTGACTAACATCCCCAAAAGCTTTGAAGAAATTGGTTCGCAGCCGAGCTTCTGTCATTCTTCTATTTTCTAGACCGTTTTACCACTACGGGGGGATAAAGACCGGCAGGCGCGCAACAGACAACTGCCTTAGCCAGCTGGATGTTCGTTCTTGAACTGTGCCAATCTCAAAACACTCACCGCGCTAAGTGCACATACAACCATCGACAACGTTACACAATCGTTTCTCTAAGACAGGACAGGGGAGGAGAAATCGCAGCTCCCCTTTTCCTCCATTGCAGACAGGAGCAGAAGGAACATTTGAAGCGTTTCTGCAGCTTAGGCATTTGACGTACATATGTCACACCCAAAATGCGCAACCACCCAGAAGGCGCCATATGGCGCCTTCTGGGTGGTGGCCACCCAAACTGCGCAATATGGCGCCTTCTGGGTGGTCGCTACCCAGACTACGCAATAGTCGCCGTCCTCTTGTTTCTTTGCATTAAACAGTGACAAGACAGAGTATATTCCTTTCAGTTCAGGCTATGCTTAGGCTCGCCCTGCGCCCACCGTTCACAAGAGTCAGTCGGCGTCGCAGTCTGGCGGGTCGAAGCTTAGGCTTAACGCGACCGGTGACCGACTTCAGGGCGCGCGGAGCGCGCCCTGAAGTTGGTGGTCGCGCTAAGCCTCAGTTTTCGACCCGCCAGGCGCGACGCCGAACGAGTTTTAGTGCAAACTGTAAGTGGGGTGGACACTCCTCCATTTACTTCACCTCCTGCTTCTTAGGCCGGCTGTGCCCCTTCCCTGGTATAGCGCTTCTGGCAGCTTTCACTCATGCGAATTGCGCATTCTGGGTGAGCGCCACCCAAAACACGCCATATGGTGGATTCTGGGTAACGACCACCCAGAATGCGCCATATTGCGCGTTCTGGGTGGATTGCGGAAAGTGGGTGTAACACATATACGACACATCTCCCCGGCCGTGGCTGTACACCCCACAAGGTGGGAGACTTTCTGTGCGCTGCCCAATGTACGCGACCTTGATGCTCCGCAACAATCTGCCCAAACACCATGTTCCTTGTGTCAGCCATGTATTACACATTGCAAGAATCAGCGCAGTCGCGTTTTACTTGAATACATGGTTGCACTGTTGCGATATTCTTACACAGAGAGGTCTATACCCAGGTTTTTCTCGAAACAGCAGAGGTCTCTCAGAACCCAGAGAGGTCTTTCGGAACAGCAGAGATGGAGGGGGCTGACTTTTCTGTCGGGCTAAGAATTGGTTCTGCACCAGGGGGGGGGGG
>JASAMZ010011789.1:0-20000 GCA_030248115.1 Linhomoeus sp. GSCO2_2
AAAATTTTCGCCTGCAGCGCTATATTTTGGACATTCTTGACCAAAATTAAGCGATTTTTGGCACTTTTTGGCCAATTTTTGCAAAATTTTCTTATTTTTTGGTACTTTTTTAGCAAAATTTTTAGGTCATTTGACCCCCCTCCAGGGGCCTCAAACCCCCCCCCCCCCCCCCCCTGAGGGGTCCTATACCCCCCCGACCCCCCCCCTGGCCGGTTGGCGCTTACACGTATGTACAGCACCATACTCTGAGGCGTCAACAGTTCCATACTCTGAGGCGACGATCGTCTCTCTACGACTTCCCAACGCCGAGATCTGACAGCATGATGGACGCACGCACGCACGCACGCACGCACGCCGAGCTCTCGTATGGTGTCGCCCGCCTGAGGGCGGGCGATTAAAAAAGATGATCAAAATCGCAATGGCCGTCGTCTGCTTGTTGGTAGCTGTAGACGCCATTCCGCTGAACGAGACCCTGAACCTCACCCTGAACGGAACCCTGACATGGACTGTGAAGGAGTCCTGCGACGCCGACAACCAAGGTGAGACACAGACAACAGTTGTTCAAGCAGTTGTTCTGTCAGATAGTGTCTCTCGTAAGCTTCTCGCTAGCCATTGTGCTATGGTTCACGATGCGATTGTGCTTCTAGGCCATCTGCGAAAGAACGTTTGGTAAAATGTAACCATGGAACGGCTGCTCAACACATTCCATCTGGGTCAGTTTGAAGCCAGGTGCTTCCCCATAGTCAAGCGATTAGCAGTTTTCCTGCGCCTGCACTCGCGAATGGTCAATAGTGTTTCTGTGTGGAAGATCAGTGGCATTCGTTAGGAGCTGCTGCTTTGCTTAGTAGAGCCAACAATCTTGGGTTAAAGTACACACGTGTTTAAGCCATCAACCTGGTGTGCAAGGTGGCCAAGCTCCTCCAGACTCAAGCCAACCACAGGCAGCCAACTGTTCCTCTGTGCTCCTGCCACACCAGGGGCAAGCAAACACTTCTCCAGCTCCAGCCAATCTCAGGCGAGCCAACAATTCACCAGCAGCCCCGCATTGGGCTCCACTGTTGATAGCTGTGGGCTGCTGCTCGACCTATTCTTTCAGGTCGCAGTATCCCTTTCTTCACACTCGCACAGACTCTACGTACAGGTCAGTCCAACTGTCCGTTACAATAGAAAGGGAGACAGAGGGGGCTCCGAGTGGGCGTGGTCGGAGGACAAACCAATCAATAAGCGGGCACACCACAAGGCACTATACAACAGCACTACGGGGTCGTCTATTGTTGACACGTCGCGCGGGTCGTCTGTTGTGTATGGACGACGCTCGTGTTTCTCCTCAAATACCTTGGGCCTTCTCGCCAAGAGGATTGCTGAGTCATTGCTCTTCGGTGTCGTATAGCTTACTCTTAGATCTCTACGTGATTTTATGAATACTCTTGTGCGAACTATGCACTTGTGGTCAATGTATGTATACCGGGTGTCCCAAAAGTCCAGCCCCCCCCCCCATTCACAGCGCGCTGTATAAAGGCTAGCGAAGTCATACTTTCACACATGGTAGCCTATTATGTTTGCAACTCGGACGCAAAAATTCAACACTATCTCAACCCATGCGCAAATGAGAGCGCAAAACGTGAAATCGGTCGCCGATGATCGCCTCCTGCTGGAGGCCATCTCCATGGAGGAGAAGACCATCGCAAGCAGAAACAAGACAGGCAGACAGAATTTGACAGCCCACTGCGGGATAATGGCGAAAGCTGCGAAAGTCGTTCTTGCGTCATTTTGAAGCTCATTAGAGGATGCGATCGTTGAATTTGAGTGATTTTACGTTTTGTGCCAGCCTTTGCACATGAGTTGAGATGGAGTGCTACATTTTTGCACCCGAGTTACAAACATAATAGGCTACCATGTGTGCAAGAATGACTTCGCTAGACTTATACAGCGCGCTGTGGACGGGGGGGGGCTGGACTTTTGCGACACCTGGTAGAAAACCGAAACACAATCGAATGGATGAAGTACGAACGACAGGTCAGCCCACTTCACGGTTAATTACGATACTGTAGATATGAAGTTAATTCACGGCTAAGTATACTGTGGGCACGAGAACCACGATCAATGAATCACTGAAGTAAAATACCTAGACAGTTTGCGAAGAGACGCGCTTCACAACCTTCTTCTTACGATAACGAGGCTGCCTCTCTTGCGACTTGCTGACTTGTCTTCTGGTATGGACTGTTTCTTTCTTTATACCGATATCATTAAGGCTCAGTTTGTCGGGAATGTCAAGGCCCAGGTGATCAAGATAATCCCTGCCAATGGACACTGCAAAGGTTTGATTGAAAAACTGTACCCCAAAATTCACTACTGCGAATTGCTGTGCAACCGATTTGATAGAATAAGTGTTAGCATTGGAACCAGCAGCAGAAGTCCTGTTCAATTTTACTATAGTTGCACTATTGTGAAGCTTCACTTTCGTCGAAAGTCGCTTTTGTGATGCAGTGCTTTGCAAATGAGTGGCTAGTCAGACGTTGGTAGCAACAGGGGAGTATGTAACTGACATGACATACATACTCCCCTGGTGCTACCAACGTCTGTGCTTCCACAGATTGACACTAATTCTCCAGTTCCAGACCCCCCCCCCCCCCCTTACAGCAAGTTGTAGAAAACTCTACGCGGTGAAACTTACACAGATTAAAGTCCAATTTCTTGGGACATCTGACACGAAATTTCAGCATAATACACCAAGTTACGCGGAAATGCTGGCGCAAAACCCAAAATTGGCGACGGCTGCTCGCCTTCGTTGATGAGGGCCTGAAGCAGCAGGAGCAGCTGACTGCCTCCTGCTTTGGGGCCTGTAAACCAATTTTGTTTCGATGTTTTCCATGGGTGCTGCAAGCTCAAAGACCATTCGAAAGCTAAATTAGTCTTCTTCAAAGTGTTATGCGATTGCAATTGTCGATGTTGTGAAATGCAATCCATCTTGAACGGAAGAAAGAATGAGTCTCATTGTCTGCCCAAGCTCAGATACTGCGCAAGCTGGCAGTCTTCCAGAGCGGCGAGTGGTCGTTCAGTCGGACGGTCAAGCCTCCAGACGCCGTTCCGCAAACGCACGTACTATAGCGCCGCGCAGCGCTAATAACATTGGCGGGGCCGTAGTACTCACTCTTGCATGATTTAGACAATTACTAGGAAGGCAGCTTCGGCGCCTTCGCCCCATCATTCTCACGGTTTGAATTCGACGAGGGGTGGGGGTAGGAAGTGGGGGCCCAACTGAGCAAAAAAACTAGCCAAAAAGCGCGCGCGCAAAGCTTGCAAAACCGTGGGCCGATCCTACGCGCGGATAACGTCATGGTCAGCCTTAGCAATCAGTCATTCCGAAGCAATCGAAAGCGTCCGCAACGAAACGAAACGTCTCAAACGAGTTATCAAATAATCTTGAAAGATGACTAATCAGCTCATCAGGCAGGGCAATTACGCCTCACCACTCGACTGCCGGCTTTGCACAAAGGATGCCAAAGTACATATATCTCTTTGTACAGTAATATTAATGATAATAGGTTAAGCTCCAAAACGCACATAACACAATTAGGATACCATGCAGCCAAATGAGACAAAGTACGGTACCTACCCATCATATCCAGTCACTAACAGACAGAGGCGTTTCTGTGTTGCAGAGGATTTTGGGCTTCAACGATTTGAAAGGGAGTGACACAAATTTTCCTTGTCCTACCAGCCTGGTTGGTGCTAGCTTCCAGAGAGTGACAGAAATCATCCTTGTCCTACCAAACTGGCGCTACCAACGTCAATGCTTCGACAGAGTGACAGAAGTTCTCCTTGTCCTACCAACCTGGTGCTACCAACGTCAATGCTTCCACAGAGTGACAGAAATTCTCCTTGTCCTACCAACCTGGTGCTACCAACGTCAATGCTTCCACAGAGTGACAGAAATTCTCCTTGTCCTACCAACTTGGTGCTACCAACGTCAATGCTTCCACAGAGTGACAGAAATTCTCCTTGTCCTACCAACCTGGTGCTACCAACGTCAATGCTTCCACAGAGTGACAGAAATTCTCCTTGTCCTAATAACATGGTGCTACCAACGTCAATGTTTCCACAGAGTGGGAGAAATTCTCCTTGTCCTACCAACCTGGTGCTACCAACGTCAATGCTTCCACAGAGTGACAGAAATTCTCCTTGTCCTACCAACCTGGTGCTACCAACGTCAATGCTTCCACAGAGTGACAGAAATTCTCCTTGTCCTACCAACCTGGTGCTACCAACGTCAATGCTTCCACAGAGTGACAGAAATTCTCCTTGTCCTACCAACCTGGTGCTACCAACGTCAATGCTTCCACAAAGTGACAGAAATTCTCCTTGTCCTACCAACCTGGTGCTACCAACATCAATGCTTCCACAGAGTGACAGAAATTCTCCTTGTCCTGCCAACCTGGTGCTACCAACGTCAATGCTTCCACAGAGTGACAGAAATTCTCCTTGTCCTAATAACATGGTGCTACCAACGTCAATGTTTCCACAGAGTGGGAGAAATTCTACTTGTCCTACCAACCTGGTGCTACCAACGTCAATGTTTCCACAGAGTGGGAGAAATTCTCCTTGTCCTACCAACCTGGTGCTACCAACGTCAATGCTTCCACAGAGTGACAGAAATTCTCCTTGTCCTACCAACTTGGTGCTACCAACGTCAATGCTTCCACAGAGTGACAGAAATTCTCCTTGTCCTACTCTTCACACAACAAGACAAAGTTATGATAGCAGAGTTCGCCAACGTACGTATAGCCGCTGCTTTTAGATGGTCCACAATTTCACTGGGCTTGTACAGTGTTAGTCATGGTACCAACCACTAAACAAATTTTCCACTGTCGAATGGGGGTAAACAACCGGCCTACCGCCGGCTGACAATTGTCCTCGACGCAAATGTGGACGAGTGATTTGCATCATCTAGGCTAACTTTGGTAATGTACTACCACAGAGGAGCGCGTCACCTTCAGAGGGGTCCCTTTGGGCCCTCCAGAGGTGTGCCCAGAGGGGTGTCCAGAGCTTCCTCGCCGTATCGAAATGTGCAGCTTGCGTCCTACGAGAAGTGTTGCCAAAGTTTTGGATTTTCGTAAAAAGTAAAGTAAAGGCAACAAGGGAGGGGCTCTTCCCAACGCCCAATGATTGATTGGTCGACAAGAATGGGTGAGAGTCGTTGACTACCTCTCGATTTACCACTACGCTTGTTGGCTCACTCCCAAAGACAATACTGGTGTCAAACACCCAAAAGACAAGATTGGCATTTCAGCTGACTGCCTCGCACACGAACGTGTGCGCTCTCAAGTGCAACAGGAGACAAGCACAACGGTTCGAACAAACTGTGCACACGACACCACAAACCGTACACTTTACGACGCTGGTCACACATCGGCACGCGCATCACACTTATGTCTAAGGCGTGAACACAAGGGAGTGCCAAATGTTCCACACCGACGTGAAGTAGTCGCCGGTGGTTTCTCACAAGGCCCACCACCCTTCGACCACCAAGGCCCCGTTGCATTGTAGAGCCAAGATCTTTTAGTCACCCAACTGAGGGTTTCATAATCGAAATTCGTCCGTGGAGCAAGTGTGCGCACGCGTGCCAGTCGTCTTCGTCCATGGACATGCAAAGCGTGGTGCGCGCACATACAAAGCTAAATACCTTTGCAAACTGCTTAACAAGCTGTTTTAAAAAAGTTGAGTTGTTTTATTAATACAGAGTGGTTTGTGAGTGTTTTAAAGTGGAAGAGTAAAAGAGTGGATACTTTTGTAAAGTATTTCGAAGCCTTTCCGATGTGACGCGCGCCCGCCCGGAGTCCACTATTCATGCGCTACTTCTGACACGCTGCTTTCTGAGGGGTTCTTGCAGGGCAACATTGGGATCGCCGGGGATTAATTTTTTGACCAAGACAGGCATTTCTGAGAGGTTGTTGCAAGGCAACATTGGAATCGCCCGGGATTAATCTTTTTAGCAGACAAAGTTGTTCGTAAGACAAGGGTTTAAAAAACAAAAGAATTTAGGAATGAGTGTTCAACAACTGCCTCAACGTAAGCTTTCAAACGATCGAACGAATGCCGCTCTACAACGTAAGACGAGCGAGTTAGAGAAGTTTTGCGTTTTGAACTTTTGGGTTACTGTAGCTCGCGATATTCAAACTTTTGAGTTTCGACCAATAGAAGAACAAATGATCAGTGAGTCAAGAGCTATCCAGCAACTCAAGATCGTCTCTCTACGACGCACGCTGAGCGAGTTAGAGCGATTTCTATGCTAAAACGCGAGAATATCGCTTTTCGTGGTGCGTGTTTGCGCAGTTAACAAATTTTTCACGCCAAGTGAAAGAGCACGTCGAGCCCTTTTAGTTGACCTATCACACGGCGCTCTACGACGTAAGACGAGCGTGTTAGAGCCGTTTTGCGTTTTGGACCTTCAGGTTACTGTAGCGCGCGCAATTCAAACTTTTGAATTTCAACTTCTCTTAACGGAACTATCAGTGTGCCGAAACCTATTCAACGAACTCGAGATCGTCTCTCTATGACGGAAGACGAGCGAGTTAGATAAGTTCCCGTTTTAGACCTTTGGGTTACTGTAGCTCCCAAAATTCGAACTTTTGAGTTTCGACCAATAGAAGAACAAATGATCAGTGAGTCGAGAGCTATCCAACCAACCCAAGATCATCTCCCTACGACGCACGCTGAGCGAGATAAAGCGATTTCTGCGATAAAAATGCAAGAATGTCGCTTTTCGTGTTGCGTGTTTGCGTAATTAAGAAACTTTTTTATGCCAAGCGAAAGCGCACGTCGAGACCTTTCAGTTGACCTATCGCACGCCGCTCTACGACGTAAGACGAGCGAGTAATAGCCGTTTTCAGTTTGAACCTTCGGGTTACTGTAGCGCGCGCAATTCAAACTTTTGAATTTCGAAATCTCTTAGCAACATTACCAGTAAGTCGAGAGCTATCCACAAAGCCCAAGATCGCCTTCCTACGACTTTCCAACGCTGAGGTCTAAGAGCGTAACGCACGAACGAACGAACGAACGCACGAAAAAATGCTTGCTTAAAATGCAAGGTCTGTCCAAGGACGCGGCGTTGTGCCACTTCCTTCAGACAAGGCGACCCGACTAGTACCGTACCGTTCATAGAATGAACCAACAGTTTGACGACGTGTCAATTGTAGCTGCTTACAGTAATCCAGTGCACGTACATAGAAGAATGATCGTGGTAATCGCGACTATTATTCCTCACCATCTTCGAAACCCTCGTCCACTAAACTGCGGCACAGGTGGTTCTCCTCCAAGAGGTTCTCGACGAACAGGCTGCTCTGCAGTTTAGCGTACTGGTCGCAGGCGATACGGTAGCTGCAGTCGTGGATCTCCAAACTCTCCAAGTGTCACAAACGATTATATGCCAGCAAACAAGCTGTGTGTGTAAAAAGTTCAACACATACTTCGCGCCTGTCAAATCTTGGTGAACAGTATAGTCAACTTTGTACACATCATAGCCGTATGGTACACATCATAGCCGCCAGGTGCAGCGCTGATGATGGCTGCTGACGCTTCTTCAGATTCACTATTTCAGTGCTCCCACCCCTCTCTGATAGCGCGAACTGTTAGAGGCGGGGGGGGGGGGGAGGCTTAGGCCCTCGTCGCACCCGAAAGCAGCTCGAAGGCTTCGTCGTGGTGGTTGTTGACCACGAGCGGCAGCCGCTCCTCTGGCACCAGCACACCGTCGATGTTGACGTGACGGTCATGGGGCACTCCTCTGCGCTGATCGACTCGCAGGCCAGCAGCACCACCACATTGGGCGCCTACTTCGCGCACGTACCGCAGGTGTGCGCGAGGCCCATTTTCGACTGCCCGCTCTTAATTAAATTGCTTACCTTCAGCTATGATGGTTGTGAATCGTGGTTTACCTCTAACCCCTCCCCACCCTCCTCTCACTCACTACAGTACGTGCTGAAATGATATGCACGGTCGAGCAGGGAGCTTTGCCCTTCCAGAGGGCGAGCGACGGCCGCCTGAGGCGCCTGCAGACGCGCTCGCGGCGCACCCACTTGCGACGTCTGTTTCGCTCAAGATCTTGTTGAGCATCTCTGCGAGCAAGGGCCTGCCAGACGCCATATTCTCAATTTCGCTTCAAATTGGAATTGTTTCTCGATTCAGTTCGCTAATTCTCTTCTGTTTCACTATAGTTCGCTTCCATTCCACTATAGATTCAAACTGTGGTGGATGAGCGAGGGACGCTCCATTATCTGATCACGTTGCATTGCAAGCCACTCGCTTCCAGTTCGCGGTGTATAGCTACGCGCTTATCTGATCACGTGGCAAGCGTACGTGTAACACCCTGTGAAACATAGGAGTTCGTAGGCCTGAGCAGCAGGAGATCGTAGGCTAGGCGGAGATCGTAGGCCTGAGCAGGAGGAGATCGTAGACCTGAGCCGGAGGAAAGCCTGAGCTTAAGCCTAAGCCTAAGCCTGAGCCAAAGCCTGAGCTTGAGTCAAAATGTGACGTAGTTGGCCAAGAGGCCCGCGGGGGCAAGAGGCCCGCAGACGCGTAAGGGGCAAGAGGCCCGCGGCATAGGGGCAAGAGGCCCGCGGGGGCAAGAGGCCCGCAAGGTAGGGGCAAGAGGCCCGCAGTGAAGGCGCAAGAGGCCCGCAAGAGGTGTGCAAGAGGCCCGCGCTGCCGGAAGGAGCTCAGATTCGTGTACCTGCATACGTGCGCAACTTTGAGAATGCAGCGCTTTGCATTGGATAATATGTAAACATGTTCATCTCATACAAAGGCCTCACATTCTCAACGCACAACCAGACAGATTTAACCACAACACGGTCACTAATCAACAGCTGTTGCCAAACGGGAGCCCATGTAGTCGAGGCGGCAACGCGCTACACAACCATAACCTGGAGCAAAATACACACCAGTGGAGCCACAACACCCAGTCTCTATACATTTAATCACTATTCCTACTTATAACGCGTTGAGTTTTAAATAGCTGCTAGTGCTATGAGCAGTCTCATGCTTTATGCCAGCAATCTGGCATACCTATGCTTTTTGAAGTGTCCGTACTGATCTGTCGGAACAATGTTCTGCAACGTCAGGATTATGACTGGAACAATTTATGAACAATGTTCCTTGAATTGTCAACAGTGTTCCTTCCAAGGCTTTTGCTTGTACAACAACAAGACAATAAATTTCTCCGGGCGCCCTCGGAACAAAGCAACTACAAACAATTTCCATAACCTTTCAAGAATGGACACACGGGTAGTGGCAGACCAGCTATTCTCCAGTCCCTATGCACAACAGTTACTAAACGCCTCAAGTTTCCATGTGGCTGGAAGACAAGGCAGCTACCGTCATTGATCAAACTTGAGCACCAGGGCAATCGCCAATAAGTCACGGTGATGGCATAGTTACAAGGGTGAGCTTCAGAAGTTCATAAGTAGTTGCCGCTTAGCCGCGGGCCTCTTGCCCCTACCTCGCGGGCCTCCTGCCCCTACCTCGCGGGCCTCTTGCGCCTCTACCGCGGGCCTCTTGCCCCTTCGGCGTCTGCGGGCCTCTTGCTCACCCCTCGCGGGCCTCTTGCCCCTACTCCGCGGGCCTCTTGCCTACTAGTCGCGGGCCTCTTGTCACACATTCAAATGTGACAGTGTAACAGTGGAATGAATTGGTGCGGAGTCGTTCAGTAATTGCTGCTGAGCTGTTTGCTGAGATGTTAGGAATGCTAGGATGTTTGGAAGGATTAGATTAAATATATGGCGAGACTTCAAGCGGACCCTGGAATAAGAAAAGTACCGTGTTCACTTGTATGCGGGTGGCGATTATGTGGAACAGCGCCGCGAAAGAAGCATATGCGGGTATTCACTAACTGGACCAGTGAAAACCCGCATATGCGGGTATTCACTAACTGGATCAGTGAATACCCGCATATGCATAGTGGTTTGGATGCGGGTATTCCCTGTCACATATACACATCGCCGCGCTGAGGCGCGGCGAAAAAATGACACTGAATTCTGTTTCTGCTATTTCCAGTCTGGTAGAATCGCGATAGTGACTGGTTGTGCGCGCACACCAATCACGATTGGTCACATACAGGCAGCGGTCAGTTATTGGCAGTCAACGCCATTTGAAAGCGCGTTCTGCCATTTTAAAAGCGCCTCCTGCCATTTCCGAAGAACGGCAAGCAAAAGCTTTGAAGCGCTGCATGACTTTATTAAAAGCGCTATGTAATTTTTAAAAGCGCCCAAAATCCCCACCCAAAGTGGAATAATAGCAAGTGCCGTGCCACTCTTATGAAGTGTGGATTATTGTTGGCAATTGTTAGTCACTCACCCATCATTCATGTGCAGTAACATTTGGTAGGCCTAGACACTTGGTAGACTTGGGTAAGTACAGTACATGGGTAGAACAACTGCACGCTGGAGTAGAAGAACTGCACTGCAGAGTAGAACAACTGCACAACCGGGTAGAACAACTGCACAACCAGGTAGAACAACTGCACAACCGGGTAGAACAACTGCGCAACCGGGTAGAACAACTGCACAGAAAGTAGAACAACTGCACAGAAAGTAGAACAACTGCACGCCTCGGCGAGTAGAACAATTGCACGGGTAGACTATAAGTGAAGGCAAAAGTAAAAGGGATGGAGAGAAGAATCGCTGAATCTAGGTAGTCTGCATAATGATTCTGCGCCTCTCTAATGAGATCTTGTTCACGCACAAACTGCGCTAAAACTCGCCGTTCACATCGCCCGCTTCAGGGTCTCTGGCCGGCTCATCATGATCCACTTTGTCAGGTATGGCGGCCTCTAGTCGCCGGTCGACGTCCTCGTGTTCAATGCCGTCGGCCGCGGCACGGCTGGACGATGACGACGGGACACTTGGTGTGTAGACGACCACTGTGTGAACCGGACCTTGCTGCGCCTCAAATACGTCCTTGAGGAAAGTGAAGAAGGGTTCGAAGACCACAAGGGTGAGAATGGGTGCCTCTGTGAAGTCGAATAAGGTGGGGGCACAGGCAAACCGCTGGGGCGCAGTGAAGCCAATCAACCAGAAGAGGGGACTGGGCAGAACTGGCTTGGCCGAATTCTGGCAGCAGTTAGGGATGAGCTCATGACTAACCCCGCCTACAAGGATGAAGTCGCGGAAGCTAAGAGACGAAGCTGATTGGTCAGATGTGATGAGACCACTGAAGATGTCGACTTAACTTGGCCATTATGTGGCACCCAACTCTGCGATAGAACACACACTCGTTCACTTTTGCTCTTCCATGGCACACAGCAAAAGTAGCACTCCATACGTTGCTACTCCAGTACTCTAAACTCCACTCCTTACGAAAAAGCACTGCACGTTGGCACAAAGTCTATGGCTCTTCTACGCGCCGCACAGCCGTAGGTCAATTGATCGATCGATGTTGTAGGTGGCATCTATAGAAATGGGAAATTGTTCTACGCGTACTGCCGGAGGACAAATGTCAGCCAACATGTAATGTTAGTGCCACCACTGAAGCATCACCACTGCATTCACGTCCCGGTACGCACACACGTTTCATCGGCATAAACTGGCAGAATGAAGAGTCACACTACCCACTGCAGTCGGAGAAATGCCATACGACCAGCAAACTCGTTCACTGGGGTTCGCGGCGCTGCGACGTTTTGGTTGCTTTATGGCATTCGCTGTGTGTGCACTGCGCTTTGCGAATTGTACAAGCGAGGTTGCACATTCGACAAAGGGTAGCAGTAGGACAACTTTTACTTGAGTAGAACAATTTTCCCGTCTAGTAGAACAACTTCGTAGGGAAGTAGAACAATTTCTCTAAGCGGTAGAACAATTTCACACTTAAGTAGAACAACTTCACAAATGGAGTAGAACAATTTCCCAGGTAGAACAACGTCGCTCCTTCCCGTTCATCTGAAGTTTTATACCTGTGGGAATGCGCCACATCGAATAAAAAACATGCCAACTGTTTGATGCAGTCGTTCTCTACCAGGAATTCTGTTTGGTGCATGTATTTCTGCGTTATGGCGTTTTTGTCAATTTTTAGAATTTTAGCAAATTGTCGCGTATTTCTATAAAATTCTACAATTGCAAACAATTTCTTTTGTGTTACTAATTAGCCGCGGTCGATGCTATTTCCATTTCTGTAGAAATTTCACCGCTAGCTCATCAGGCGACAAAGTCAATTTTTGACATTTTCATATTTTAATTGTGAACATCTCGAAATTGCAATATAGTAAAACTGTAAAACTATGTCACAAAGTCTTGTTGGCGCACGGCCTTTCTATTTCTGCATTCACATTCGTCAATAAATGATGTTCTATTTTTGTCAATTTATGGAATGTTGACAAATAATTGCGTATTTCTATGAAATTCCACATTTGAATAGAATTTCTTTTGTGTTACAAATTGTCCACGGCCTATGCGCTTTCCATTTCTGAAGAAATTTCGCCGCTAGTTCATCGGGCGAAAAAATCGATTTTCGACTTTTCATATTTTGATTGTAAATATCTCCAAATGGCAATTTTTCAAAACTGAAAAACTGTGTCACAAATTCTTACTGACTTACGACCTTTCAATTTCGGCATTCACATTCGTCAGTAAATGACGTTCTTTTTTTGCCAATTTATGGAATTTTAACAAATAATCGCGTATTTCTATCAAATTCCATATTTGCAAAAAATTTCTTTTGTGTTACAAATTATCCGCGGTCTGTGCTCTTTCCATTTTTGAACAAATTTCGCCGCTAGTCCATCAGGCGACAAAGTCGATTTTCGACATTTTTGCATTTTAATTGCAAATATCTCTAAATTGCAATATTTCAAAACTGTAGAACCGTGTCACAAATGCTTATTACCTTACGACCTTTCAATTTCTGCATTCACATTTGTCAATAAATGACGTTCTATTTTTTTCAATTTATGAAATTTTGACAAATAATTGTGTATTTCTATGAAATTCCACATTTGCAAAAAATTTCTTTTATGTTACAAATTATCTGCAGCCCATGCTCTTTCCATTTCTGAAGAAATTTCGCCGCTACCTCATCAGGCGAAAAAGTCGATTTTCGACATTTTCATATTTTAATTGTAAATATCTCGAAAATGCGAAAAAAGCAACAGAAACGGACATCGGATCCGTACTCAGCGACCTCGACTCTACTTGAGCACATATGTCGCTTACTTTACTTCGATGCCAAGAACGGACGACACACAGACAGACAGACATTGTCATCCGTAGATATACACCTCGCCGCGCTGAGGCGCGGCGAAAAAATAATCTAGAAGAGTAAGAAGATTATGAAAACTCCATAGAGTACACAAGTTGACAGACACTGCAGGCAAAGCTGTAGAAGTGGGGCGTGGATTCACGAAAGTACACATGGAGGGTGCAACAGCGCTGCAGGCGCTTGATAAAGGGGTGGGCGAGGAGGAAGGTTGGCAGCAGGTACATACACTTGGGACAGACGCACAGAGCGCCTCAGGCGATTGCAGGGGGGGGGGGGGGCGCACCGTGGCGTAGAGGCGGGGCGTGGAGTCGCAGAGAGCGTTGCAGGCACTACAGGCATAGTGTGCACCACAGGCATAGGGGCGTATTGTGGTATACGGTAGCTCATACCAATTCAAAGCTTCCATTCTTTCAGCAGAGTCTACCCGCTCAAGATGGCTACGACTGGATACCGCAGACCGACACCAACACGTTTCAGAACTGCTCCGCGCTTCAGGTTAGTTCGACCCAGTACAGTAGCGCGTTTCAATCGTCCAGTATGTATTCAGGGCGGAATATCGTTCCAAAACAGAAGCCGTGTTGGCCGCAACAGCTGGCGTCGCAATCCGAAACTGGCTTGTGATGGGTTCGCACGAGCTTGTGATGGCGTACAGCAAGCTTCGCACTATGGTCAAGGACCAGTATCAAGCCACGCTTCGCGAAATTGACTCCTTACGGCGGCTGGCCAACAAACAGCTGCTCGAAATGGAGGTTAGAATCAAGGCCAGAGAGCTAGTGACAGCCACGGAAGAAGGCTTTGCAAACGCCATCTACCACGGCAAAATCACACCCGGTCAGTTACATACAGCCCTTCACTTCTCTTTAATCCTATGGTATATGGATCATTTGGACAACATGTTGTAGTGCCGTGAAAGCGCATGATGATATATGGCGGCAAAACAATATATGGCGGCTTAACTGCAAGACCAGTATAGCAGGCTTCCTAGACTTGGCCGCCGTTAAGAAAGTCTTGCGCGAGAACCTGGGCCACAGAAATGTCAGTCTCATCTACAAAAGCGCCCCAGAGCTGCTGTATCAAATGGGAGTGGTCTCTGTGTTGGACATCGACATACGAGAACGGACGGCCCTCTCATTCTTCTGTGCACCGCCTATTGAGAAAGGCGACGTTCTGCTCCGCGGCGAGGCCTTTCACGTCGGCGCTTTTGACGCCGCCTTGTCAACCTACTCCAGAGCGACCATTCTGCGCAACATCGCCTTCCGGCCTGCAGCTCAGCGTCTCCAGGAAGTCCAGTACTTCGATCGCGCCCGCTGCTACCTCAAGTCGAGCGCTCTAATTGCCTGCAGCCCTCACGCCATGGGCCAGGCCACAAGCCGCAGATCGTGCGCTGTCCCCTGCCAGTTGGACAGAAGGGGTGCATATGGGAAACGGAAGTTGTGGCGGGCCCCTTCGTCCGCCACCTCGAGCTGTTGAACAGGTACGTAATCGCCACTAATCTGAAACCACACCACACACGTGGGGTTAAGTGTCCCTCCCTCCCCCTTGCGCACGAAGAGTTAGATTCTCCTTCTCCCACCACACACGTGGGGTTAAGTGTCCCTCCCTCCCCCTTGAGAGTTAGATTCCCCTTCCCACACCACACACGTGGGGTTAAGTGTCCCTCCCTCCCCCTTGAGAGTTAGATTCCCCTTCCCACACCACACACGTGGGGTTAAGTGTCCCTCCCTCCCCCTTGAGAGTTAGATTCCCCTTCCCACACCACACACGTGGGGTTAAGTGTCCCTCCCTCCCCCTTGAGAGTTAGATTCTCCTTCCCCCACCACACACGTGTGGGTTAAATGTCCCTCCCTCCCCCTTACGCACGAAGAGTTAACGCTCCTTTTCTCGCGTCGGTTGGCGCTTACACATAGGTATTATGCATACGTGTAAGCGCCAACCGGCCAGGGGGGGGGGGGGTCGGGGGGGGGGGGGGGGGGGTATAGGACCCCCTCAGGGGGGGGGGGGTCTGAGGCCCCTGGAGGGGGGGTCAAATGACCTAAAAATTTTGCTAAAAAAGTACCAAAAAATAAGAAAATTTTGCAAAAATAGGCCAAAAAGTGCCAAAAATTGCTTAATTTTGGTCAAAAATGTCCAAAATATAGCGCCGCAGGCGAAAATTTTGCTATTTTCAAGCGCCGCAGGTGAAATTTTTGCCATTTTTAAGCGCCACAGGCGAAAATTTTTGAAATTTTAGGGGGGGGTCTTTTGGGGAAGGCAGGAGTGGGGTACCTGGGGGGTATGGTTGGGGGGGGGGGGGGGTACACTTTCGGCTAAGGGGGGGGGGGGCTCACCCCCCCAAACCCCCCCCCCCCCGCCGGTTACACGTATGGTATTATGTCTTTCACAGCTATTGTATGCTTGGCACATCGCCAGAACTGCAAGGAGGGGGGAAGTCTCTGCTGTAAAAGAAACCACGCTCCCTTTGGGGGCGGTAAGCGCGCAAGCTGGACCATGTACGATGGCGTCCGACGCCAGAACTATCGCATGAGTGAGATGTGCCATCTGTCGCGTAATCACGGAACTGATTATTCCTGCGCTTTGTCATTCATTCTCCAAACACGTTCTGCCGCCTTCGTTCTCTCTTACAAATTAAATATCAGATAGAGTAAACGTCAATCGACAAATATGAATTTCGTGCAAGCCCTTATTTTCTTTTTGGCAATGATCGTTTCATCCGGCGAGAAGTGCGTGCACTTTCACGGAAAAGTAGGGAACACGTCCGTGAGTGAGGAGATCATCATCAAGGAATGCGGCCACTTTTCCAACTGTTACTCGCTCCAGTGTGAGTTGTTGGGTTCAACTTGGATTAACGCACACTATACATACAGGGTGGTCCCAATAGCGCGCGTGACTTCAGTGAGCTCATTTTGCCCAAACGTTTCTTAATAGCACTCGACATCAACATGCGCATCTAATGTATGTTGTGTGCAATTTTGGTTTCCGCTACAAAATGCTCGAATAACCAGTACCTGAAATTTTAGCGCGCGTAATGTGGTGCGGGCCACACTGTACTTTTTCGTCATGATATTTTGTAACGTGCAGGGGCGGTGTGGCAGTGTACGAGCTTATTCAGGCGAAAACAACGCCGAGAGTACCATCCATAAGGGGTGTGAGTTGGCGTTGGCAAGGAGTTGGCAAGGCAAACTGGGAACAACAACGCCGCACAGAAATGGGAAGACATCTCGGACCAGCTCTAAGGAAATCAGTATCTGGGAGAAGAGAGTGAGAATCTCCAATGATGAGATGCTGGCAAAACCCACTCTCCGCCCAATTCTTGAAGCTATCGTCGTAGTTGGTCGCGCTGTCGTCCAGCACGACACACAGCCGCTGCATTCTTTCCAAATGCTGCTTCATCATCTTCGCTTGGTCCAGACTGCCCGCGAACCAGATAGTCTTTCTCTTCTCTACTATGTACTTCGAGGACAGAAACGATATCTGTCAGCACAAGTCCAATCGACTTTCTGAATCCACGTTCTATGCACATGCAAAGTATTATTACATAAAATAAAATGCCTAATTCGTTGAACACAATTCACTCACATGACGATCTGTTCCATGGTTTGAAGTTTTTCAGTTAATGACTCTCAGTTACACAAGGGCACATGGAAGACAGAGTACTCGCATAAAACAAACGCACACTGCAAAAACGTGTCGATTACACTAGGCCGAAGGAAAGAGAATCAAGGTCTCGTACGGTGTGCAACGCATAGAAGAGCCATATACTTTGTGCTGACGTGCAGTGTGTTATCGTGTGCCAGAACCTTGGAGACGTGTGGAGTGCTACCTTTGCTGTGTGCCATGGAAGAACGAAAGTGAACGACTGCGTGTTCTATCGCAGAGTTGGGTGCCACATGACGGCCAAATGAGGTCGACATCTACAGTAGTCTTAACACCTCTGTCACAGGTATCGTTGCGTACAGATTTCACCAATTAATCAATCAGCTGTGTGTTTTAGCTTCTGCAACTTCGTCCTGGTAGGCAGGGTTCGCCATGAGTTCGTCCCTAACCCCTGTTAGAATACAGCCTAGCCAGTTCTGCCCAGTCCACTTATCGGGTTGACCTTCTTCACTGACTTGGGTAAGTACAGTACATGGGTAGAACAACTGCACGCTGGAGTAGAAGAACTGCACTGCAGAGTAGAACAACTGCACAACTGGGTAGAACAACTGCACAACTGGGTAGAACAACTGCACAACTGGGTAGAACAACTGCACAACTGGGTAGAACAACTGCACAACTGGGTAGAACAACTGCACAGAAAGTAGAACAACTGCACAGAAAGTAGAACAACTGCACGCCTCGGCGAGTAGAACAATTGCACGGGTAGACTTTAGAATACAGCCTAGCCAGTTCTGCCCAGTCCACTTATCGGGTTGACATTCTTCACTGTGTCCCAGCGGTCTGCCTGTGCCCCACCTTAACAATGCTCAGTGCTGTGTCTTGCGTATCGCGACTTGCGTGAGTTGCTTTGATTTCGGAATTACACTACACTATCAGTAGGTTCCAGAACATTCCATATTGCTTCATGCTCGCGAATTGCGTGCCGATGGTTGCACAGGCTGCTGCGGTTCCCAGAAACCCATCTACGGATTCTGGCGATGAGTGACCTTGTCAGAGGAGCCCTCCTGCTCAGGCCTGCTGTGCCCCCTCTTCAGCGATGACTGCGCGGTTTGGAGGGGGTGCCCTCCAGAACGTTCCCTATTGCATAGTCTAGAGGGTACGATTGCGCAATCTGGCTGGTACTGGCATTGTACATACATTGGCATTGTACATTGTACAGATTGCACCAAGTCAGTTCTGGGTTTGGACAGAAGAAGCCTTTCGAGTTCCAGAGAAGGTCAGTCAAGTTGAAGCTGCTGCTGAATGATGGTCGCAGTATGGACATAGAAGGGAACACCTGCCCTGTTCTGTCTGCTGCTTGTTGTGGGGAGACAGCCAACCTGCCACAGACGTTGGCAGCACGAGGAGAGTATGTATGTAACTGAAACGACTCTCTGGAGAATTTGCGTCACTCTGTGGAAGCACAGACGTTGGTAGCATCAGGGAAGTATGTAACTGAGACGACTCTCTGGAGAATTTGTGTCAGTGTGGAAGTACAGAGGTTCGTAGCTACAGGGGCGTATGTAACTGAGACGACTCTCTCGAGAATTTGTGTCACTCTGTGGAAGCACAGACCTTAGTATGTAGCGACAGGAGGACAAAGTGGATCAATGGGGGAAACAAGAGGAAGAATCTCGACAGCAAGATGGGAAAGGGTGAACTTTTGCCGTAAGGGTCCGTTTGCCGTAAGAGTGGGAACTTTTGCCGTGGCTCAGGGTCAGTTTGCCGTATATCTTGATGGGAACTTTTGCCGTAAAGGCTGGAACTTTTGCCGTCAAGCTGGGAACTTTTGCCGTAAGAGGTGGAACGTTTGCCGTCGGGTAGGGTCCGTTTGCCGTCACGCTGGCGCCTTTGCAGAACTTGTAGAAATGGCCCAAAACTCGGGCGACCGACGTGCTGTGCGTGCTCAGAAGAGCGTTCTGCGCGCTATCAATCGAGCGGTCAGAAGTTGGTCGAAGCAGTCGGCCATCAGCCTGTTCTACAGCATTGGAAATATCGCCAAGCAAACGAGCCTGTTAGTTGTTAGGATCTCGTTAGTGGGAGCTGTCTGTGTATGTGAACCTAACTGTGTACTACGTGTGTGTCGTGAATAGAAGGAAGAAATTGAGGCTAGGAATGATAATGATCTAACGTGGCCGAACGCGCGCTCGCTGCTCGACAGACGTCGCCAAACCCGCTCGCTAATCGATAATCGGCGCTTTGGACGGGTGTAGGGATCGTAAAACCGCGTCCGGGCCGGCCGGCGACTTCAGGTATCACCGGACGAAATCGCACCTGGAGTAGTGCAGACTTCAGAGATCAACCGTCAAATAACGTTTTTGGCGCGTTCGTACCTAGAGTCTCTCTCATGATACCGGCCAACTGCCGGTATGAAGCGTCAATCTAACGGGACTTAAGGGGATACTTTTGCAAAAGCAGTCCTAAACTGCGCAATCACAGCAAATAGCGGAGGTTTACTGTAAACAGAACAGTATTCATCGAGTAGTGCTACGGCCTCTAAATCCAACCATTTGTAACGCGACAGCTGCCCTTGAAGAGTCTCGACCAGGGGGGGGGGCCGAAACGCGGCAGAAAGGCGAAAATATGACGGGCGCCACATAACTTAATTCGCCGTTACTCCCACGTGCCTGTACCGATCTTGACAAAATTTTACACACTTATCCACTATTATGTTGGCTTTCAACCGATGTATAAGCGGACCGTCTCAACGCCGCAATCGGCGGAGAAATCGGACGAAGTTTGAAATTGGCGCCATTTTGACCGATTTCCGCCGCGTCAAACTTTATTTTCTAGCTCACGCTAGAGAAGAGATAAAATTTTTCTGATGACATACTTCCGATGCGGAATTATGTCCTCTTTCGAATGCAAGTGGTTCCAGCTCGATCGGTGCTGGCACGCGTGAGTTACCACCTGAAACGTGGCCGCGGGTCGGGATTTTCGAAATTTCTGAAATCGCGAAATTTTGATTTTTCGACCGTAACTCCTGGTCCTTTGGACTTTTTTGACCAGTGAGGAGTGCAAACGAATGCTCTCGTCCAGACGAATCGAACGGTGCCAAAATCGAGCTGATTGCTCCACCCTGTAGTATTTTACGGCCGATTAAGCTATCCAGCCAATTTTGCACG
>JASAMZ010011789.1:22500-25982 GCA_030248115.1 Linhomoeus sp. GSCO2_2
CTATCGCACGCCGCTCTACGACGTAAGACGAGCGAGTTAGCGCCGTTTTAAGTTTTGACCTTTGGGTTACTGTAACTCGCGAATTTCAAACTTTTGAATTTCGATACCTCTTAGCTGAATGATCAGTGAGTCGAGACCTATCCATAAAGTCCAAGATCTCCTTCCTACGACTTACCAACGCCGAGATCTGAGAGCGTGACGAACGAACGAACGAACGGACGCACGCACGAAAAGCTCTCGTAGGGGTTCTCCCGGCTGAGGCCGGGCGAAAAAACGTCCATAATATAGCGCCGCAGGCGAAAATTTTGCTATTTTCAAGCGCCGCAGGCAAAATTTTTGCCAATTTTAAGCGCCGCAGGCGAAAATTTTTGAAATTCGAGGGGGGGGGGGGTCTTTTAGGGTAGGCGGGAGGGGCACCTGTGGGGAGGGGGGTATGGGGAGTGCTCTACTCAATGGGTGAAGTAAAGGGGATGGGTGAATGGAAACTTCCACGTAGGGTAGTTCTTACGCCCGTACATACCTACCGTACATAGGTACATCCATTTGGAGTTCTCTATCTAGCGCGCTACAGTACTCAGAGACGGTGATTGTTCACCATCAGGTTTGGCTTCTCATCATGACAACGCGCACATGCACAGCAGCGCCGGCGAAAGAGAGAAAGAGAATCACTTCAAGCCATCAAAGCATTCGAAACTAACTACGTAGTGTTTGTACCTACGCGATTCGTCGCCGAAACAATACTCATCCTAGATGAGGCGACAGGCGAGAGAGGCACTCTCCTAGAGAGAGAGAGAGGGGCACACTTTTATGTTGATGCACGAACAGCAAAACATGTGTTATGTATGTCTTCTATGTCCTCTATTGTGGGTCGCCAATCACGAGCGCTCAGATCTAAAGTAAGCGAAGCAGCCGAATCACAAATCGTTTAACCCAGCCACAAAAGAGGGCCAACGTGAAATTTTAATGCCGGTATTTTCACCTGGGGCTTGGGGAAGCCGATTCGCAACACTCCAGCCACGATTCGACTTGTCCCCGTCGTCAGTAGAGTTGTCTGCGCGAAGATGATGAAGTAGAATGGTTTGTCCAATTCCTGACTCTGCAGGCGGATTTTCTCGAGCAGGAAAAATTTGTCCGGTCCCCCACCGCCACGCCCATCTTCGCGCGCAGGGCGATCGTTGGGCGGCTGCCCAAAGGTCTCGGGGAGCTGGAACTCGACGTGTTCCCCTATGGATGGATGAACGGGGTGGGCCTTTCTAACAGCGTTTATTGTGCAAAAGAAGGGTCAATGCTTTTCTCACCTTCTATTTCCTCCACGCGGTGGTCCGCTTTCAGATGTTGTACGAGCGTCTCCACCGTGTCGAGAGTGGGCGCGCGCTGACAGTACTGAATGGGGCACGCGAGGGGACACTCGAGGGGACTGCAATATCCCTGGGGCTAGGAGTTTAAATTCGCATGGAGTATACGGCGTCCCTGTACGCTTGTTGTATGTTCTCTCTCTTCAAGCACTACTGCGAAGTTCTAATACTCTACTAGAGTTGCATGTTGCTATCACTTGCACTTCGTGAGCGTCAATTCCTATCTGTCCTATCAAATCAATTCCTATCTGTGGCGGTCGCAGGAGCGGAAACAGGTTGTCGTTGATTACTGGCCATCCTAGCACGTCAGCTGAAGAGCCGCTCGATTTCCCTCTGCACATCATACATGTAAGGCAGCTGGCTTTCCACAAAGTCGTAGAGTGGAACCCAGGTTCTCTCGCCCCGGTGCCCCACCCAGAATGTATGTATACTCACCGCTTCTTGAGCGCGCTTATGCTCGTAATATAAACACCACTCGGTGGTATTTCGTGGCTTGTATGTTTGCGCCATCCTTCTTCCTCGTCGTCGTCGTTGTTGGGTATCAATAAAATGAAACACTGTTCTCTGCTGGCAGAGGAGCGGTGCAGGTAAGTGAGTTGCTGTCACTTATCAGTGCGCTTAGCGGAAGGCGAGAGATTGCAGCCGGGGGGTCGCGCTCGTCCACAGACGCATGTATGTAATAGTGGCTTTGGTAGCCTGCGAGTGATGCCACCATCCTACCCCTTAGCGAACAGGGGGCGAACTCGCTGCGAGAGCAGTAGTAAGGAGAAGGGGGCCCTGGTTTGCATAAAACTTATTTGGTGTATTACGGTAGCGGTGCCCTGTATTTGGTCGGTACATCCGGCGCTCGTGTGGCAGCTCGTTTCCTGGACGCGATAACGCGCCTGTTCCTGTCTGTTGGCCGAGAGTGACCTTCGCACGCTTAAAACTTCCGTCGATTCTTCGTGCGTCGACAGCTGCTCCCAATTCGGTCGTTTCCACAGCGAATCGTTGGATCGAATCGTTGGATTTCATGTGACAGAAATGCCGTGAGATCGGAGGACAAATGTCAGTATCGTTCTGTGTGCGTGTATCCGATTTCATTTCTGGGTGTGTGTACGATAACGTTCTGTGTGTGCTGTTGTACTGTAACGCTCTCCTTTGTACATTCGTGTGTTTTTGAAGAAATTTAAGTCTGAATTTGGGATTTTGGGAACTTTTTAAAGACACGCACAAATGTCACAAATTTTTAAAGACACACACGGGATTTTACAGTTAGTACTTACCAAATGGGACCTCGACCTGCGCGCAACTAAGTATAGAACGAACGACGATAAACAGAGTGAGCAAAACCTGTACAAGTGAGAGTCAAAGCATGTTCGGTCGACCGTCGTACACTCTGTGGGGGTCGGTAGGCGCACAAAATGCAGTTCGTATTACCTGAAACCACGACTCGAATTCCACGCACACTCACTCTGCGATCGGTCACACCAACGTCGAAAGAGAAAAGCGCGTCGATTATAATACGGGGTTCGCCATTTGTAGAAGCATTGACAATTTTCTGTGCAGTACCATACTCATGTTGTCAAGAATGATGTCAAGAGGCGTCAAGAACGAGGTACATACAGGGCGTCGTCGAGGTCCCCGCGAAACAAGGAAAGTTGTTGTTGAAGCGTGAGTTTGGGCGAGAAGTTGTTGTTGAAGCCGGAGCAAATGTGGCCGTCGTTCATGTGGTTGTAGGTATGGTGGTGGAATGCGGGGGTGTAGCCATTGAAGAAGACTTCCGCAGCCGCCTCAGGTCCTACCGTAATGTGAATAGTGTACAAATACACAAAAAACTAACATTCTTGTTTGTTTTAGACTCGCGCACTGACAAGAGCACTCCAGCACACTCTTTCGTTTAAGAAGATGGTGATTACACGCCTTCTCAACCGATCGATGTACTTCACTCATGATCTGCCTATGCGTTTGTGGGGGGGGGGCGGGTAAGCCCCCCCCCTAGCGAAAGTGTACCCCCCCCATACCCCCCCCCCCCCAGTTACCCCCCTCCCGCCTTCCCCAAAAGACCCCCCCCCATAGAATTTCAAAAATTTTCGCCTGCAGCCTTAAAATGGCAAAAATTTTGCCTGCGGCGCTTGAAAATAGCAA
>JASAMZ010011793.1:0-32632 GCA_030248115.1 Linhomoeus sp. GSCO2_2
GGGGCCGCCTTGGCGAGCTGGACGAGCGCCTCAGTTTGTTCAGTTTCTGTGATCAGAATCATGACCTCACTGGCCTCAGCCGCTTCCTGGCTTGGCTGGATTGCAACACCGACCACTTCTTCCCTTTCTTCTTGGATTTCTGCTGGTGGTTCAGTTGGCATTTCCACAGGGGCTTCAGCTGATGGCGTCTCCACTGGTGCTTCAGTTGTCGGCTCAGCTGCCACTGCTGCTGGGATTTCTGGGGCCGCCTTGGCGAGCTGGACGAGCGCCTCAGTTTGTTCAGTTTCTGTGATCAGAATCATGACCTCACTGGCCTCAGCCGCTTCCTGGCTTGGCTGGATTGCAACACCGACCACTTCTTCCCTTTCGTCTTGGATTTCTGCTGGTGGTTCAGTTGGCATTTCCACAGGGGCTTCAGCTGATGGCGTCTCCACTGGCGCTTCAGTTGTCGGCTCAGCTGCCACTGCTGCTGGGATTTCTGGGGCCGCCTTGGAGAGCTGGACGAGCGCCTCAGTTTGTTCAGTTTCTGTGATTAGAATCATGACCTCACTGGCCTCAGCCGCTTCCTGGCTCGGCTGGACTGCAACACCGACCACTTCTTCCTTCACTTCTTGGATTTCTGTCAGTGGTTCAGTTGGCATTTCCACAGGGGCTTCAGCTGATGGCGTCTCCACTGGCGCTTCAGTTGTCGGCTCAGCTGCCACTGCTGCTGGGATTTCTGGGGCCGCCTTGGCGAGCTGGACGAGCGCCTCAGTTTGTTCAGTTTCTGTGATCAGAATCATGACCTCACTGGCCTCAGCCGCTTCCTGCTGCTGACACACCACCACTCTCCCGGATTTCTGCCGGTGGTTCAGTTGGCATTTCCACAGGGGCTTCAGCTGATGGCGTCTCCACTGGCGCTTCAGTTGTCGGCTCAGCTGCCACTGCTGCTGGGATTTCTGGGGCCGCCTTGGCGAGCTGGACGAGCGCCTCAGTTTGTTCAGTTTCTGTGATCAGAATCATGACCTCACTGGCCTCAGCCGCTTCCTGGCTTGGCTGGATTGCAACACCGACCACTTCTTCCCTTTCTTCTAGGATTTCTGCTGGTGGTTCAGTTGGCATTTCCACAGGGGCTTCAGCTGATGGCGTCTCCACTGGCGCTTCAGTTGTCGGCTCAGCTGCCACTGCTGCTGGGATTTCTGGGGCCGCCTTTGCGAGCTGGACGAGCGCCTCAGTTTGTTCAGTTTCTGTGATCAGAATCATGACCTCACTGGCCTCAGCCGCTTCCTGGCTTGGCTGGATTGCAACACCGACCACTTCTTCCTTCACTTCTGGGATTTCTGCTGGTGGTTCAGTTGGCATTTCCACAGGGGCTTCAGCTGATGGCGTCTCCACTGGCGCTTCAGTTGTCGGCTCAGCTGCCACTGCTGCAGGGATTTCTGCCGGTGGTTCAGTTGGTATTTCCACAGGGGCTTCAGCTGATGGCGTCTCCACTGGCGCTTCAGTTGTCGGCTCAGCTGCCACTGCTGCAGGGATTTCTGCCGGTGGTTCAGTTGGCATTTCCACAGGGGCTTCAGCTGATGGCGTCTCCACTGGCGCTTCAGTTGTCGGCTCAGCTGCCACTGCTGCTGGGATTTCTGGGGCCGCCTTGGCGAGCTGGACGAGCGCCTCAGTTTGATCAGTTTCCGTGATCAGAATCGTGACCTCACTGGCCTCAGCCGCTTCCTGGCTTGGCTGGATTGCAACACCGACCACTTCTTCCTTCACTTCTGGGATTTCTGCTGGTGGTTCAGTTGGCATTTCCACAGGGGCTTCAGCTGATGGCGTCTCCACTGGCACTTCAGTTGTCGGCTCAACTGACACCGCTGCTGGGATTTCTGGGGCCGCCTTGGCGAGCTGGACGAGCGCCTCAGTTTGTTCAGTTTCTGTGATCAGAATCATGACCTCACTGGCCTCAGCCGCTTCCTGGCTTGGCTGGATTGCAACACCGACCACTTCTTCCCTTTCTTCTTGGATTTCTGCTGGTGGTTCAGTTGGCATTTCCACAGGGGCTTCAGCTGATGGCGTCTCCACTGGCGCTTCAGTTGTCGGCTCAGCTGCCACTGCTGCTGGGATTTCTGGGGCCGCCTTGGCGAGCTGGACGAGCGCCTCAGTTTGTTCAGTTTCTGTGATCAGAATCATGACCTCACTGGCCTCAGCCGCTTCCTGGCTTGGCTGGATTGCAACACCGATCACTTCTTCCCTTTCTTCTTGGATTTCTGCCGGTGGTTCAGTTGGCATTTCCACAGGGGCTTCAGCTGATGGCGTCTCCACTGGCGCTTCAGTTGTCGGCTCAGCTGCCACTGCTGCTGGGATTTCTGGGGCCGCCTTGGCGAGCTGGACGAGCGCCTCAGTTTGTTCAGTTTCTGTGATCAGAATCATGACCTCACTGGCCTCAGCCGCTTCCTGGCTTGGCTGGATTGCAACACCGACCACTTCTTCCCTTTCTTCTAGGATTTCTGCCGGTGGTTCAGTTGGCATTTCCACAGGGGCTTCAGCTGATGGCGTCTCCACTGGCGCTTCAGTTGTCGGCTCAGCTGCCACTGCTGCAGGGATTTCTGCCGGTGGTTCAGTTGGCGTCTCCACTGGCGCTTCAGTTGTCGGCTCAGCTGCCACTGCTGCTGGGATTTCTGGGGCCGCCTTGGAGAGCTGGACGAGCGCCTCAGTTTGTTCAGTTTCTGTGATTAGAATCATGACCTCACTGGCCTCAGCCGCTTCCTGGCTCGGCTGGACTGCAACACCGACCACTTCTTCCCTTTCTTCTAGGATTTCTGCCGGTGGTTCAGTTGGCATTTCCACAGGGGCTTCAGCTGATGGCGTCTCCACTGGCGCTTCAGTTGTCGGCTCAGCTGCCACTGCTGCTGGGATTTCTGGGGCCGCCTTTGCGAGCTGGACGAGCGCCTCAGTTTGATCAGTTTCCGTGATGAGAACCGTGACCTCACTGGCCTCAGCCGCTTCCTGACTTGGCTGGATTGCAACACCGACCACTTCTTCCTTCACTTCTTGGATGTCTGCCGGTGGTTCAGTTGGCATTTCCACAGGGGCTTCAGCTGATGGCGTCTCCACTGGCGCTTCAGTTGTCGGCTCAGCTGCCACTGCTGCTGGGATTTCTGCGGCCGCCTTTGCGAGCTGGACGAGCGCCTCAGTTTGATCAGTTTCCGTGATGAGAACCGTGACCTCACTGGCCTCAGCCGCTTCCTGACTTGGCTGGATTACAACACCGACCAATTCTTCCTTCACTTCTTGGATTTCTGCCAGTGGTTCAGTTGGCATTTCTAAATGGGCTTCAGCTGGCTCCGGAGGAACTTCAGTTGTCAGCTCTGAAATTCCAGACGGGGCAGACTGCATTTTGACGATAAGTGAGCACAACAGATCTTAATGTACGGTACGTTTACTTTGTCGTGTATGTACCAGTTGGTTCATTCACCTGCGAGTTTTGAATGGAAAGTTTACGCGTTAACGGGAACGCACTGTAGATATTTGTAGGCACGTCACCTGCAATACTATAGCTCACCTTCCTTCTCCACCAGAAGCAGCTTTCCCACAGGAAAATAGCCACCGTTTACTTGCACCCCGTACTCCCCTTCATCATCGCTTGCGACGTCGCTCAACAACAGCAGATGATGCTTGCCATCGTCGTTGGTCCTTTGGATCACCCTCTCTTCGTCCCCATCGATCGCCTCCGCCACGCCACTCTCAGTGTCCACGCGGCACCACAGCAGCTGTTCTGGCCACGCCTCGCCAGTCACGCATGTGAACTTAGCCTTGCCCCCTCTCTCCACGTGGCAGACTGGTGACGCGACCACGCATTCAGCGTCAGCGTGTGTCTCCTCGGCTAACGCTGAAACAGCGTACGCGATCTGCTGGCTTACGTTTGCAGGCAGCGTGTGTATGTATTGTATCTCTTTGTCTTCTGACATCTGTGGTAATATGTGCTGGTCTTACTAGGTATGAGTGTGCGTGCACTTGTCCGCCATTCTGATTATCTGATTTTCCGACTTTGCCAGAATCAGTATAACGACCGAAAATACCGTAATTTTCATTGTTTCACGGCTAGTCGCTTTGTCGATAATCAAGCAAACTGAAGTGGCGGACGAGTGCCGTGACTGTGGCGGCAGAATCTTGTTTACGGCCAGAATCAAAGAAACAGGGGAACTGAAATTACCAAAACACGCCCCGGCTACAGTATGACACTGCGAATTTGCGAATACAGCACAGGCAGCAGAATCAGCTGGTTCGTAAGTGCCGTTTCGAATTCGCAGAGAGTGAAAACAGAGTTTTCGCGGAATTTCTTGCGATTTTTTCCGAAAATGCCGGCCCTCGCGTGGTTGGACGTTGAACACGTGCGCAGGAAAGTTGAAAACGATGGAATGACAGTTGCGGCGTTGCTCGACGACTTGAAAGAGCAGTTTCCGTCGCAAAAAGGTCTCTCCAAGCGAAATCTGGAACGGTTTTTGTCAGAGCATTCGATTCACCGCTTTGACGTGAAGTCTGACGGCGAACTGGACGACGTGGTGGCAGCAGCGTCTTCGCAAGTGGGCGGCGCCTATGGGAGAAAGATGATGAAGGGCTATTTGGAAGCCGGCGGCGTCAAGGCTGGCGTCAACAGAGTTGGGGCCAGTCTGCAGAGGGTGGCGCCTTTCTACCACAACAACAGGGCGCAGGGCATACAGAGGCAGCTTAATCCCCAGTCCTACCACGCCCCTCACTTCGGGTATAACCTGCACATGGACCAGAATGAGAAGCAGCAGCACTTGCTGGGATTCCTCCAAGCCGAACACCGCAGCCACGTTTTCCTTGGTGACAGCGTCCAAAGGAAGCTCAAAAGGGCCGTTTTCGTTGTAGCGTAGTCGCAACACGCGATCGGTGGCCATTACCGTCACTTCCGCAGACAAGAAACCGAATATATTGAGCAATATTGTCTCAAAAACCAAGAAATTCCGCGAAAATTCTCCTTTCACTCTCTGCGAATTCGAAACGGCACTTACGAACCAGCTGATTCTGCTGCCTGTGCTGTATTCGCAAATTCGCAGTGTCATACTGTAGCCGGGGCGTGTTTTGGTAATTTCAGTTCCCCTGTTTCTTTGATTCTGGCCGTAAACAAGATTCTGCCGCCACAGTCACGGCACTCGTCCGCCACTTCAGTTTGCTTGATTATCGACAAAGCGACTAGCCGCGAAACAATGAAAATTACGGTATTTTCGGTCGTTATACTGATTCTGGCAAAGTCGGAAAATCAGATAATCAGAATGGCGGACAAGTGCACGCACATATGAGGCTACTTGTGTACCACTGAGGTAGCTATGGAAAGTTTCGGTCTCAGTTATGTCAAACCTAGGCCATACGCTCCTGTTTAAATCTACTTTCAAGGCTACGTAGATGTGTAACTCTGGCTCTACTCTATCACTGTTACTACCCCAAGAAAAGTGACAGCCTCGGAGGTGACACACCATAAGTGACACACCACCTCACACTGGCCCACACCGCTTGACACTGGTTCTTCTTCAAACCATCTATTACCTACTTTTTCCCCTTCCTCCAGTGCAACCATACCTTCCCTCTTTTTTGGCACTTTTTTTTCGGCACTCCCATTTATACCAGTGTGCAAATTTGCCCTCATTCCCAGTGAGCACACTGCTGTACCACGGAGTCATCTAATATTCCAGCTGTTCAGTTTCTTGTTTTTTCTTGCTTCCCATGTTAACCGGTTTATTCAATCTTTCAGCTACTTCTTCATTGCCATCAGCACATGCATCACCGAAGGTGGTATTCCAAACGTCACTACACAGACTCTCCTTAGAAACACTGCCGATGAGCCACCCACTGAAAGATTGATCTCCCATCGCTGCAACATTGCCTCTTGGGGATAGGATTTTGAATAGGTGCTCGGTGGCTTGTTTTTAGTCGTCATCGATTGGGGCATCGTGCCCACAGTGGGACTTTACAGTCAATTTAAATTACTGTGTTCCATTTGTATAACACTGGAAATTCCATGTGATGGTAGCTCTTTCGCGTGTTCAGCATGGCAGTAATGCAGTTTTGAAGTTGGACACTACATACAGCGCTAAAAAGCGGTTGCACTTTGTAAGCATGTGCTCATCAGTGACACACGAATAAATGATATGCATTAGATGCTGCCATGCACAGACCCTTACCGAAGCAGAAATGCAGTTTCTATGTAGGGCAGTAGCATCAGTGTTAAAAACCGCTTACACATAACATGCATGTGTTCATCACAACCACAGTATAAAGGGAAATATGACAGATTTTGCCATCCACTGAAGGTGTAGTTTTATTTGTGCCAAAACTGATTCTCGAGCACTAGGTAAACAGTGGCACAACATGGGTATCACAGATAGACAATGAGGGAGCAGTAAATAACGAAAGAACCAAAGTGAGTAACAGAAAGCATGCACAGTGATGCAAAGAGGGTACCAGGATGGTACCATTATTTGTGACGGTGTAGATGGCATGATCTGAAGGGAAAGAAGTAGTACACACGTATGATGTATACACTGCCTAAAGAGTGTATATCATTATGAATAACAGTACAAGTGGTGTCAATGCGATGTGGAGTACGGCATCCCTTTTGTTAGTGATGTATACATTGGAAGTTAAAAAAAAGTTTTAGCGGTTTTAAGCGGTAGGGGCCGTGTGTCACCCGAGCACCGGTGTGGTGCCCTGTCACCTTTCTTGGGCTACTAGGACGCACTACTGAAACCCTTTGTTGCGCTGCGCTGCGTTCACATCCGAACTGTGGTGTTGTCAAGAGGAAATACAGACCATGTCACCGCTGCTACACTGCCAGTTTATTTCGTGGAACAGAACACTGCATCAGGCAGAGAAACAGACAGCAGATGAAAGCTACTTCTATCAAGCAAACAAACCAGCATAGCAAAAGGAACATTGCAGAATCGCTTTCAACGAAACGCTAACATTGGGCCAGCATTGAGGATTCACATGTTTACCAGCGACTAGACAAACAAAGCCAACCGACAGAGATGGCAGTTCTGGAAACAAAAGCCAAACCAGAGATAAGTTTAAAGGAAAGTTTAGTGCAAAGAAAGGACAGCAGCAATAGCTGACAGAGGATGTAGCTTTGGTGATAGAGACATGGTCTGCTTTTGCTTCCACATTGTGGCACATGGGCGCTGAAGTGTGCTACCGATGGCAAGGCAATTGCAGATCACTATGCAGTGTCCGAACGTGCAAATCACCACTTGCCATTAGTGGCAAATCACTCCAGCGCCAGGTGTGCCATCATTATCCTTCTGGCATCAACACTCGCCTATCCCTGCCTACCTTCCACAACTTCGACCTTCGCCACCACGTGCTCTTGTTCTCCTATCTGGACGGCGTAGACCCCGTCGTCTTCAGAGGTAGCGTCATGAATGATCAGGTAGTGGTTCTGGCCATCAGAGAAGGACTCAAATTTGGCTTCTTGTCCCTCTGGCAAGGGGTTGTCCTCCTTGAGCCAGACCACCTCCTGTTCCGCTGGCACGTTCAGCTCGCAGGTGATGGTGGCAGTGCTCCCAAGCGGCACCTTGTAGGTCTCAGGGGAGATGATGAACTGACTGGCCTGGGCTGAAGAGAAAAGTGGAAGATACATCACGTCAGCAGTCCCGCTTTGCAAAGCGGGACTGCTGGCATGCTAGATGTTAGTAGGGTTGAACAAAATGATCTTACTTTTATTAACAACCTTTCTCGCGTTCACAACTTGGATAGACAAACGCTTTGGACGAGTGGTTATGTCAAGAGAATGGGATCCAGAGTAATGTTCACATCTACTTCAGATAGGCTTTCAAACTCAGATCTGCTTTCAAACCAATTATTGGAGTGTAAGCAAAATCATAACTGGAGTAGTTCCAATATTGTTTGTCACAGGCTGAGCAAGGGTTCGCAACAACCAAGTGCCGCGTCACGAATGGAATCCAGTCTGCAGTTACCCACCCTCAACAATCACTGTTGAAGTCAACGTCTTGTCTCCAACTGAGACAGTGTAGTCTCCCTCATCATCACGAGTCACTGGGCCAATGCTGAGGTAGTAGCACAGTCCTTCTGAGCCAATATCAATGCGAGAAGTGGACTCCAGACGTTTCCCAGAGAACCACCACATCACTTCCTGTTCAGGGGCTTTGTTCAGTTGACAGGACAACGTGGCGCGCTGGCCCTCCATGACAAAGACAGTCTCTGGTCCTCCCATGAAGTTAAACTGGAGCTGCAACGTTGGACATTTCAGTGCACTATACTATAACATTATGAAACACCTTGCACAATTCACAGTCACCACCTCATCAACGCAAAGCTGAGCCACCGGGAAGAGCTCCCCTTTCAGACCCACATAGTACACTCCCGAGTCTGACAAGCAAGCCGATTCGATGACCACGCTTTCCTTCAGTCCATCTGTCTTGGTGCCAAAGCGGCTGGTGTCGCTGAGTGGCTGCCGATCCTTGTACCAGCTGAGCGCGCCAGGCTCCACTGGAGCGAGAAGCTCGCAGGAGATTGTGGCAGTGGCGCCCTCTTCGATATGGTAGGCGGCAAATGAGTCATCGGAGCTGGCAGTGGTCCGAGACACGTCCTCAGTGATAGACTGACTGAGACTGGTGATAGGGGAAGCCATGAATATGGAGGTGGCAGCCCGCTCCTCTGCGAAGTATTCGACAATGGCCTTTGCCAGGAGATGCTCATCTGCAACCAATAGGCGCGTCTTGCAATTCGGCGAACCATTCGTCTGATCTGATGAAATTGAAGCCTAGACTAGACTAAGGCTGAGCAAGCAGAAACCAAAGCGTAAGATGAATCCTACGGATTCGCCTGAATGAGTGTGAGAACTACTCTATGTTTATCCAGAAACGAGGGGTTGAACAAGTCATAACTGTGAAAACCTGGATATATAGGTCATCACTTGTCGGTGATGATGGATACCTGGATCGGTATCTGGGTTTCTCTAAGCGTGCGAGTGAAAGTATGGCAACTTAGAAGTAAGGTGTTTTACCGGTGACATATGGATATACCTTTCATCGTGAAGTGGGCGTCAGTTGCAATTGTCTTGACAGAACCAGAGGTGATGGTCTCCTTCACTGCAGCAGAGCTGATGTCCACAACCAGGACGTCCGTCAGTAGTCGCGTCGGAGCCTTGAGAAGCTCGAGGTCCTGTTCGGTCTCACTGACCAGTGACGATGCTGTTGGCGTTTCCTCTCTGAATGCTGCGAACTCCCCTGGTTGCTGGTAGAACCTCTCGAACTGGTCAGGTTGCTTCTCCTTCCCGTCCTCCTCGATTTGGCCCTTGACAGCCTCTCCCACCAACATGGCAAAGGCGACGTCGTACGAAACTACTGGCTCTCTCGTGTCCACGTCCAGTGGCAAGGGCTCGATGTTGAACATGGCTGTAGCAGAATCATACGAACTGGTCATGGTCATGGAGGCGACGTCTGAGGACGTCTCAGAGCTGCGACTCATGGAGATCTCGGCGTTCTGCGAGCACTCTGGCAGAGTGACTCGCGTAGATTCCCTTGGAGTCTCAACCACTGCCGAGGCTGTGACGTCGACCTCCTCTGGAACTTCCACCTGTACCTCGAAGCTGGTCGTGACGCTGCCCACGTGAAGGAACGCAGCTTCCACAGGGACCTCGAACAGCTGCGCCACGATTTTCGAGGTAGCTTCTTTCTGGGCGAAATCGATGTCGGTCGACTCCATGGCGTCAGCGAAGCTTTCACTGCGTTTCTCCATCTGTGAGGCTGGCATTGTGGTTGGTACCGAAGAGCACTCCCTGTCCGCGTGACTGACAAGGTCAGTTTCCAGCGTCAGCGAGACTTCGTTGGAGCTTACCTCCACATCGATGCTCGCGCTTAGCGTCTTCAAGTCCGACAACGACACAACCATAGTGGTTCCCACTTCACGCTCTTCAGGATGGAGGGTCAGGTCTTCGGAAACCTGCACACTTGTTTCAACCTCTTCAGTTTCTTTGGGTTTAGCTTCCAGCGGCGCCTGAAGCGTTGTCTTTACCAACTCTTCCTCCTCGTGAAGTTTCGTTTCGACTGTTGCAGTTGCCACTTGTGGGCCAGGCTCGGGTGCAAGGTCTTCAGATACCTGCATACTGGTCTCCACTTCTAGAGTTTCCTTGTGTTGAGCTTCTAGAGGCACTCGCAAAGCTGCTTCTTCCACCGCTTCATCTTTGTGAATTTTCGTTTCGATTGTTGGGGTGGCCACTGGTGGAGCAGATTCAAGCTCAGTATCTTCTCTTGTGACTTCCTCCAAAATGCCTTCTCTTTTGCCTGGGGAAGGTACAGCTGCCGTCACATCTGGCTTCGCTTCAGTGTCTTTTGACGCCACATCGACTAGGTGGTCCTCCAGCCGTTTCAGTTGTTCAATGGGCAGTTCAACTGGTTCAATTGGCTCTTCAACCTTGAGCTGGCCAGCTTCCACTGCTACTTCTTGCTCTTGTTCTGCCTTTCCTTTGGCTTCGTCCACTTCGTCATGAGGTGTTGGTACACCACGGATTCCCACTTGAGTTGGCACAGAAGTCTCTGGGATGACATAGTCTTCAGGCGCTTTCTGAAGTCTCTCAGTGAGTTTCTTGATGTGCTCAACCTGGTCTGGTTGCTCAATAACCTCAGGTTCACCTTTCTCAACAGGGAGTTCGATCTTCGCCTCACCAGTCAGGCTGGAGACCGGGGACCCTGTCAGAGCGTAGAACACTCCTCCCAGTGGTGTCTCACAGCTGAGTACCAGCGTCTCAAAGGGGGAGGCCTTCATTTCCACCTCTGTGGTGTCAGTCTTCTCCACCATTTTCACGTCGGTCATCACGGTGATGGACTTCACGTCTTCACCAGCAGCTGTAACAAACTTCTCCTTTCCCCAGTTGAAAGCGAAGATGGTGAAGTGGGCCTCTGCAGGCAGGTTGATCTGCATCAGCTCGGCGCTCTTGGTGATGGATTCAGTTGTGCTAGCTGTGAAGACACTGGACGACACAGATTCCGCAGTCTTCTCTTTCTGAGTTGTTTCGAGGACGCTAGTTTCGGCTTGGCGACTCAGTGACTCTTCAAAGTACGCTGACTTCGTCCCGGCGAATGTCACGTCAAAGTTAAATTTTTCTTCGACGAGCCTTCTGGTGAGCTTGGCGGTCGCTTGCTTCGACTCTTGAGTCGCCTTGTCAATAACAGCGACGTGCTGGAGGTTTTCTGTGAGGCATTCCCTCAAGTTGACACTCTCACGCTCCTTGATTGGCTCCACGAAGAGAGAGGCACTGTCGATGGACTGTTCCTGGCAGCTCGCTGAATAGTCAACTGTTTCTGTGGCGTGGCGACTTTCGGCGGCCCTGATTTCTGCCTTTTCTACGAACGGGCATCGCAGAGTGGACTCCGCATCACTTGTCTGAAGAGTGGCTAGGCACTCCATGCCGATTTCCGCTTCTGCGAAAGGCAGGTGGCTGAACTCCTTCCGAACTGTGGCGTGTGGCACGTCGATCACTACAATGGTTAGCTCGAGGTCCTCTTCCTCAGCGACGGGCCTTTGCTCCAGCTGGCATAGGCTGTCGACTTCTTGGAACTCTGATGAATAGCTCAGCGACTCAGAATTGACAATCTCGATGACACCAAGGCACTCGTCTTCATCGTCCTCTTGTTCGACTGCTACGTCAGTGTTCATGGTGATCTCTTCAGTGGCCTGCACGTGCTGATCAATCTCCAGCAGCGGGAACTCCACAACCTTTGCCGATGCATCCTCAGAAAGATCTGTGCCAGTTCCAAGGTCCACATCCACTGCGACCGTTTGTTCAGATGTTGACAAGGTTTCTTCGACGTACAACACTGGGAACTCAATAATTCCTGCCCAGGTGCCCTCTCGCGCTTCGCAGGCGGTTTCAAAGGCAGCAGCGCTTTCAACACTGGCTTCAGGGATTGCCTTCAGCGCTTCTTCGGCTTCTGCCAGTAAGAACTCTGGAATCCTTGCCACGGCGACCTCATCTTCGTCCATCTTCTCCACCTCTATTCCCACCGACGCTTGCACCAGCCTTCCCTCTGACTCAACACTTCTTGCCCTCTGAAGGGCTGCCCGTCTCTTTGGCCTGTCTGGTCTTTGTGGCGGAGGTATGGATTCAACGGCTGCTTGCCGTTGGATCTTCCGAATACTGCTCTCTGGAAGGCTGGGCTGTTTCTGCCTGAGCTTGGCCTTTCGCTTTCGTCTCGGGGGTGGCTTTGGTGGCGCTTCGACTTCTGCTGGAACCTCTGCAGATGTGCGAGCGAAGTCCGGAGCGGTCACTCTTCCAATGACTTGTTCCAGCTCATGCCGTTCAGGTCCGCCGATGGAGACGTCGAGAATTGGCTCATCTGAGACTTCTTCCGATGGCTGCTGCGTTGGCCAGACAGTTGAGCAGGTCTCCTTCTGAACGTCATCACTCTCCGCTCTGACGTTGACTGAGATGTTTTGTGTTGCTTCCAATGGGAGACCCTCTATCGTGGCCTCTGAGGTTTCTATGGTGATCTCTGGGAGAACTGAAGTGGTGGGAAGCTCTCCAGCTGTGACTATGGCCTGGGCGAGGTTGTCGATGGCCTGATCCACTCCTTCAGGCGAGCTGGTGATGAGAGCCGACGCGGTCTCCAGAATCGCAGACTCAATCTTCTGTGTCGACCTCTGCATCAGTTCTGATGGTAGTTCAGTTGACGTCTGAGATGTTGCAGAGGTTGACACCAGCTCCAGTTCGGTGGACGCCTCCAGAATGGCGTCCTTGAGCATTTCCTGAACAAAGAGCATGCCAAGTGTAGGTTCACGCTCGTTCATACTGTGATCATTCTGTGTGATGCTTTTCACATTGGTGCAAGCGTTTATACCCACACATTATGTATGCTACAGTGGCTCTGACAAATACAGCAAAGTGGAGAAGTTATTGTTACCTCCACATTGAAGGCTGAAGCCGTAACAGCCTCTGCTTCTTCCACCAGCTCCACTTGTCCATGGGGCACGTAGACAAATTCGTCTGCATCGACTACACCATGGGAATAGTCGCTTTCCTCAGTTGTGGCGCTGGCAAAGCTACGCTCCATGATGGGTGGCTCCATTAGAGCTGTGACAACATTGGCGTTTCTCAGTTCCATTTGTTGAGCTGTCAGGTCCACATCCACATGGACTAGTTCCCAGTTGGTTTGACCCTCTTTGATTGACGGCTGCTTGGCCAAAGCCTTCACATGAGTGCTATCTCCCATGATGATGGTGACTGAGACGTTCTCGTTCTCCGTCCTGTTGCAAGTGAGAAGGTCGTCCGCATGCACCTCCACTGGCTCCTGCTCTTGGCCTGAAGGATGCCACGCTTGGATAGTTGGAGTTCTGAATGAACTGTCACACCACCACAGCATACCAACGACGGTGACAAAGCAGGAGGTGACAGCTCTTCCAATGGCGTTTATGGCCTCGCAAGAGTATTCGCCTTCGTCTTCCATGAAGACCTGCTGAATTCGTAGCAGGGATATTCCATCCTCAAACACCACCTTGAACTCCCTGAAAGACACAATGGTCCCAGAGTGTTTCAGAGGTTCAGCAGTGGTTCGTGGGCTCCACTCACTTTGATGGCGCGATCCTGTCTCCGTCCACATACCAGTGTACGTTTGGTACAGGATAGCCAACCACACTGCACTTCAGTTGAAATGGAGCGCCTTCAGTTGCAGTGCAGTTCTTCAATTGGACCACAAAATCAGGCGCCTGGACTGGCAGCCCACTACTGGTCATGGATGAGTCTGATTCGGTGCGTGGAACGCTGCCTTCTTCCTGAAATGTAACATGAATACCGTTCATATTGATTGGGCGTAGGGATAGTAGAGCGATGCCACTGCTGTCAAAGCTGTAAGCGTTGTAAATGGATTCCCACCTTTGTCTGCTCCACTTGAACCTCTGCAGAGACGCCAATAGTGGCAACAATCTCAGTGGATTCCTGGGGACGTTTGACCTCTACGTCCAGGAACACGTCGCAGACCTTGTGTTCCCCATCTTCCACTGGCAGTGACTCATAGTCAAGTGATTCGTGTGCCTGGATGGCTTCTTCCTCCAATATTACCTCCTTCTGAGGACGCTGCTGCATCCATGTGCTGCTCTCCACTGGAGTCGGAGGTTCCGGTTGTTCCAAGACGACAAGCTGAACAAGCTGTGTGTGTAAAAAGTTCAACCTGTACTTTGTGTCTGTCAAATCTTGGTGAACAGTATAGTGAATTTCATTCGCATAATTAGCCGTATCTAGAGAAGGTATCTTGAAAACGTGTACCACTATTAAAATGCAGCTATTACCACGATACGGTTGTCTGTACAACTGATCTAAAGCTCAGTGATATCGCCGCGTTTGCTATATGGTATCGGCATGATACGACGCCGTTGATCTGAAGTTTTATACCTGTGCGAATACGGCACATCGAACAAAATACTTGCCAACTGTTTGGTGCAGTCGTTCTCTACCGGGAATTTCGTTTGGTTGCGTATTCCGCGTTATGACGCTTTTGTCAATTTATAGAATTTTGGCAAATTGTGGCGTATTTCTATACAATTGCAATCAATTTTGTTTGTGTTACAAATTATCTGCGGTCTATGCTCTTTCCATTTCTGAAGAAATTTCACCGCTAGTCCATCAGGCGACAGAGTCGATTTTCGACATTTTTACACTTTAGTTGTAAATATCTCTAAATTGCAATATTTCAGAACTGTAGAACCATGTCACAAATGCTTATTGGCTTACGGCCTTTCAATTTCTGCATTCACATTCGTTAATAGATGACGTTCTTTTTTTGTCAATTTATGAAATTTTGACAAATAATTGCGTATTTCTATGAAATTCCACATTTGAAAAAAGTTTCTTTTGTGTTATAAATTGTCCACGTCCTATGCTCTTTCCACTTCTGAAGAAATTTCGCCGCTAGCTCATCAGGCGAAAAGACGATTTTCGACATTTTCATATTTTAATTGTAAATATCTCCAAATTGCAATTTTTCAAAACTGAAAAACTATGTCACAGATTCTTATTGGGTCACGACGTTTCAGTTTCTGCATTCACATTCGTCAATAAATGACGTTCTATTTTTGTCAATTTATGAAATTTCGACAAACAATTGAGTATTTCTATCAAATTCCACAATGACAAAAAATTTCTTTTGGGTTACAAATTATCAGCGGTCCGTGCTCTTTCCATTTCTGAAGAAATTTCGCGGCTAGCTCATCAGGTGAAAAAGTCGATTTTCGACATTTTTGAATTTTAATTGTGAATATCTCAAAAATGCGAAATTAGCAACAGAAACGGACATCGGATCCGTACTCAGCGACCTCGACTCTACTTGACCACATATGTCACATATCTTACTTCGGTGGCACGAACGGACGGACGGACACACAGACAGACATTGTCATCCGTATATATACACCTCGCCGCGCTGAGGCGCGGCGAAAAAAGGTGTCATTATCGTTTCCATGACAGAAGACTGAGACAACTGAAAAGCTCACTTTGAAATCCCCTTGGCAGACAGTCGATTCGGCCACCCCGACCACCACAACATGCTCCATGTTCTCGCCGGCCTTTGTCATATTGACCAGAATTTGGGCGGAATTCTCCACCTCAGTTAGGAAGGTCGACTCGACTTGCGAACTCTTGAACTCTAGTATGGTGACAACGTGCTCCAGCCCTTCCTCTTGTTTTCTGACATTGACCTCAAGCACAGCGCTCATTTCAGTGATCGGCTCAGGTGGCAAGATTTCGGCCGTGAAGGAGGCTGTCATTCCACTGGTCTCAATCGGTAGGATAGTCACTTGATGGCCTGAACGATGCACTGTAACAATAAGCAGAAGTCGCAAGATTAATTACAATCGTTGACTACTACCTTCACTCTCCTCTGGCTTGACCAGTGTCAAGCTGGCTTGGCCAAGACACATCTGTTCCTCAAGCTCCAGTTCTTCCTTTGAAATGACCTCGAAGTCCTGTAGGTCACCATTCACCCGCATCTCTTCGCCAACTTGCTCGCTGGCAGCTTCGCCCTGGCTGGCACTTTGCACGATGGTGACCACGTGTTCACACTGCTCTTCAGGGTTGACAGCTTCCACTTCAGTGAAACTCTGTTCCATGGCCTCAGGTGTGTCTGGCAGTTCAGCGATCGTGGCAGGCTGGAACTCCTTGGAACGAGACATCTCAGCGGTGGGAGTGGCAGAGTCCACGCCGGAATCTAAATGCCCATTATACATACTCGTCACAACTAACACTACCAACACCTGGGCTGAGCTCACAGCACCTGTGACCCTGAGAAAGCAGGACACGGTCGATTCGCCATAGTCGTTGCTCGCCACGCAGAGATATTCCCCTTCGTCCTCTTTCCCCGCTCGTTTGATCTTGAGCAGGCATATCCCGTCATCTGAGACCATCTCGTAATCGCTGAAACAACAAGATAAAAGCAGATGTCGACCAAGCAGCGCGTACTCCATTCAACTGCACTCACTCTGAAGGCCGAATCTCGTCTCCGTCCACAAACCACTTGATGGTCGGCGCTGGAAAGCCAGTCGTGCTCGTCTTCATCCTCACTGTGTCTCCTTCAGTGGCCTCAGTGTCCGATAGGAGTTGTTGGAACTCTGGCGCGCAGCCACTGGTCTCGTCGCTCACGGTGCTGGCCTCCTCGACCTCTGGCATCTCCACCCTCTCCATGTCCACTGAGGAGCCCAGCTCGCTTGTGGACTTGGAGAAAATGGACTGGTGGACCTCCTTCAATGGAAATATCCATGAAGACATGAGCCAAGATGGTGTCTAACATTTGCAATGGCCTCACTCACCTCGAAAGCGCAGTTGACGACCAGTTCGGCGGTTTCAATGGCAGCTTGGACAAGTACGCTGTGGGTGTCTGGTCTCTCCTCAATCTGCACCGCGGCTGTGGGAAGTTGCTGCTTGGCAGACATTGGACGCGGCGCCAGGAATGACGTGGAGATTTCAAGGGCGTCCTATGATCATTTTAAGTACGTAGGTATTATTATGTTTGCAATCTATTATGTTTTCCAAGTGAACACCCACCTGAATCACCTTCTCCACCACCGTACTGATGTACTGCAGGGTGTCAGGCGTCATGTCAGTGTCTAGTGGAGAGAGCATGGGCGCCTCAGAGCCCACTGACTCGTCCACAATGCTACTGACCAGGTCGTCTGTCCGCTGGCTGTCCTGCAATGTATTTTACAGATGTCTTCACGCTACTGCCGCACTCCATGCACAAATCCGTGCAGTAGTCAAACACACTATTAGTCAACGGCACACTGTACCTGTTCAAACGACGCGATGATGAGCAGCGAAGCGCTTGTGACCACAGCGCCATGTTTGTTGGAGGCGTGGCAAGCGTACTGTCCCTCCATGTCGTGCTCGCAGTCTTTGAGCAGCAGTCCGAACCAGGCATTGGGTGCTGTGACGATTTGGTGGTACTCCCCTTCTGTGACTGGTTTCTTGTTGTGGAACCACGTCACTTTCGGCTGTGGGGTTGCCTGGAGTTGGCCAATGTCATTGGTGAAACATGCGGTGGTCAAATGTCACATATCCACCAGTCCACTCACCATGATTCTGCACCACAGTTCAGCGGACTTGCCAAGCGCCACTCTCGTTGGATGCAGCGGCACCAGTAATTCCGGCCTGGTTCCTTCGGCGGCTTCCGGAAGTTGCTGTGCAACCTTTGAAGAACAACACATGGGGTTCTGTTATCCCAGTTCTATCAGAATTGAAGCATTGAATCAACGTTCACTTACCACTTCCGCACGCGCGTCATGAAATTCCTCCTCGTGTGAGGCCAGCTCTGGAGCCATCTGAGACGTCTGGGTGTAGGATTTGGTCTGGGTGAAGCTGTAGGAAGCCTCCTCGCTGTCAGGGATGTAGGTGTACCCTGAACGTTTTGCCATACTATGCACATTATGTTCTGGTCGACGCAAACATACAGCAAAGCAAACAGAAACAAAGATTACACAACAAGTTTACAAACACCAAACGCCAACCTTCAACGAGCATCACAGCTCTGGTTTCAGCTTCTCCAGAGGCGTTCTGTGCAACGCAGACATATTCCCCGCCATCCTCAGGGAAGGCTTCAGGGATCATGAGCTCGCACCACCCGTCGCCGTCCTGCGTGTTTGAATACGAATTCCAAAGGTTTGGTCAACGCGTGCAACTTTCACAAACCTGTATGGCTGACGTTTCTTTGTTGAGGACCCACGAGTCCACGGGAACGCCGTCTTTGAACCACGAAATCGCCGGGATGGGCTTGCCACTGACGCAACAGCGCATCAGCAGTGGGCTTCCTGCAAATGGGAGCCAGAAACAAGGATCATGTTGAGTGATTAAATGAGGGCTGTTATGTTACAGTTAACGGCCAACCATTAGTGAAAAGTTGATATCTTCTTGTGGTGTGTAGCAGACAACCTAGAGACCTTAGTGATCGACGCTTGGCTGTGGTACCAAAGCCAAAGACTGAATGTAGTCTAAGCCTAAGCGCCGCCTGAGTTGAAAGGAAGATACACCTCATAGTGTCACGTTCCATAGAAACATATCTGGGTTTTCGTTAAATGCCAGGCTTCCCACTCACACCTCTACCCACCGTCTTTCACTGTCATGGAGACCAGCGGAGAACTGAAGTAGGGCGGCTGGGAGCCCGGCTCCATCTCCACTGGAGGGGCTTCTGTCTTCTCAGAGACCAGTCGCAGAGTGGTGCTGCTTCTGGCCTCTCCCTGGACATTTTTTGCCACGACCATGATCTCTCCAGCAGTCTCAGTGGTCACGCTTTCAATGGTCAGCACCGATCTGTGGCTGGTGGAGTCGACAGTGGCGTTGGGAAGCTCTGTGACGTCAATGCCATTGATGTACCAGAAGAACTGGCAGGATGGCGCTGCGTCCTTCACGGCCACTTCAGTGGTGAACCGCTGGCCCTTTGCAGTGACCGCTGGAGCCAGCTTTTTCATCAGTTTGGGTGGCGCCCTCTGTTGCACGACCAAGGTGGCGTCGTGGGACGCTGGCACCTGGGACTTGATGGCCCTGACTTCGATTCTCTGGCTCCTGCCGGCAATTTCCATCTGCGGCTCCCTGCAGAAGACTTTGGTCTGAGCCCAGACGGAGCCCATTGGGTTGGAGGCCTCCACTGCGATGTCTGCCATCTTCAGAACCAGACTGTTCACATAGAGCTCGCTGCAGTTGGGACCGGGTTCCACGATGCGGACGTTCTGGGTATTCTCCATAATTGAGCCGTTGATGAACCATCTGAACTGGGCTGGCGGCTCGGCGAACACTTGAAGGCCGATTGCCAGTGGTTGAGCTGGGGCCAGGTAGAGTTCAGGTGGGAAACTCTTGCTGATCACTGGCCGCTGAGGCGGCTTCTTTCGAGTCACCCCTGGGACCGGCGGCGGCTTGGCTTGGTAGAGGGTCAGTGTGCCCTGGCCTCTTTCAACTGCCTGGACCATTACCCTGGTACTGTTGGTCACCATTCCTTGTGAGTTTGAAGCCACGACTTTGTACTCCCCAGGAGAGGGTGTGTAGAACACTCCAAGGGAGGCGTTTGGCTCCAGGGACATGAACTGGACCCTGTTGGATGGTTTGGACTCGAACCCATTGACGAACCACTGGAATTTGGCCTCCGGAAGCGCGTCCACCCTGCAGAACAACTGAAGCACGTCTGAATCTGAGATGATCAGCCTTTCTGGGAGTTGTTCGACGAATTGTGGAGCGTAGGGGATTGGCCGCGTCTCCTTCTCGGTTCTGGCAGTTGCCATCATTCGTATGGTCCTTTTGCTGACGAAAACCCCTGTGGACTCGTCTTTCTCCACCTCAGTCACGTCTGGCGGCTGTGAGAAACTTCTCGTCATTTGCTGTTCTTGCGCTGGAGAGACCAGTGGTTCAGCAGGAACCGCTCCTTGTGGAATTTGGTACTCTTCCTGCACGTGAACCTGTTGCACCTGCAACTCTTCAAGGGGAGCGCCTTCAATCGTTGTTGCCTCTTCAGAAACCACTGCAACGGCTGTTTCAGTGAATTCAGGGGCTGCCGTGGGCGGTAGATCATGTTGCACAACCACTCTTGTTGCCGTGGTGGCTTCCCCCAAACGGTTTCTGGCCACGACTTTGTAGTCTCCCACTTTCACTGGCACTTTGAGGGCCAGCCTGGACATGTTGGCTCCACTCTGGGGCACCATGCGCTTGGACCTGACTTCAAAACCGTTGACGAACCAGTTGAAGTGGGCTTCGGGCTCAGCGTCCACTGACACTTCTAGGAAGACTGACTCCCCCGTGGCCAATAGCACCTCTTCTGGGAGGGAAGTCGTGAACTCTGGAGCCTTGGGAAGACGCCTGGGCTCTGAGAGACGTTGCAGTGGTCGTCTGGGTTCTGGAGCTTGTTGGATTTCTTGGAATACTGGTATTGGCTCGGCGTAAAAGGCGTCGGCGGTTTGCTCTGGAGAGGAGAAGCCTGAAAGTGATGACTTTCATTAGCACTACCATTGAAGCTACCACTAATAGTGACATGATTCGTGCCACTGCACGGTCCCCCACCTCTCCTCAGCAGGATCCCACTGCACTTGGCCGTTCCGAATCGATTCTCCACCTCCAGTTCTACGACAGTCTGATTGTCAACACTCTTCAGCCACCGCTCTCCCAGTGCCAACCAGCACTCTTCAGAGGTTTCCCAGATGTCGATTCCATCCAGTGGTGGCTCCAGTGGGTCAGAGTTGAGCCGCCAGCGAACGGCCTCCAGGTCATTGGTCGACTGGTCCAATTTTACGAAAATCTCCACCCTCTGTTGATCTTTGTCGAACGATACCAGTTTAGGGATGGGTAGTTTGAATGTGGGCGGTTTGCCCCACGGTTGCTGTTGTGCCAGCTGCTCCCGCTCGAAGGTGCGCACAGCGGGCGGTTCTGCAATGTTTGCAGTTGTACAAGGTGGCAAATTGATGCCGATGAGAGCAAGCGAGCGAAGGGAAACACTGAAAGTCTGAACCTTCTAGTCTGACTACGGCGACGCTTACAGCCTTGCCGACCGAGTTTTCGGCCACGACTTTGTACTCCCCAGTCTTTGGAGAAGGGAAGACAGCTGAAAAGTGAAGTACAAATTCTCACCGAAAGCTCGGCAACACCATGCAATGTGGAACTGTTACAGAAGTTGTAACAGTAAGTTTGTCATGAATGGATACACATCTGACAACTTCTCTGCTTTGGAGGTATACACCGTGAAACACAACTGCAGTATGATGAGCCACGCTTGTTTACCTGTGGATCTGTTCTTCGCCAGTTTCGTCAGCAGCACAGTCTTTCCAACCTTCATCTCGAAGCCATTGACAAACCACGTGACAGCGTGGACCTCTGGCTCCGCCTCTAGTTGCACCGTCATGGACAGCTGGTCTCCTCTTGTGACGGTCACCTGAAGTGGAAAGTCGCGTGGATTTTCAGTGTGGTGATTGACTAGAATGTTCGTGCTGTAGACTCTGGTACTCAACAATATCTTTTTGGTGCTGATCAGATCAGATCAGATCATTCTCTAACAGTGTGATTGGCCAACTGTCCTACGCGTTCTGTGCGACTTGTCGCATTCTGTGCGACTTGTCGCATTCTGTGCGACTTGTCGCATTCTGAGCGACTTGTCGCATTTTGTGCGACTTGTCGCATTCTGAGCGACTTGTCGCATTCTGAGCGACTTGTCGCATTCTCTGTGCGACTTGTCGCATTCTCTGTGCGACTTGTCGCATTCTGAGCGACTTGTCGCATTCTGAGCGACTTGTCGCATTCTGAGCGACTTGTCGCATTCTGAGCGACTTGTCGCATTCTCTGTGCGACTTGTCGCATTCTCTGTGCGACTTGTCGCATTCTCTGTGCGACTTGTCGCATTCTCTGTGCGACTTGTCGCATTCTGAGCGACTTGTCGCATTCTGAGCGACTTGTCGCATTCTGAGCGACTTGTCGCATTCTGAGCGACTTGTCGCATTCTGAGCGACTTGTCGCATTCTGAGCGACTTGTCGCATTCTGAGCGACTTGTCGCATTCTGAGCGACTTGTCGCATTCTGAGCGACTTGTCGCATTCTGAGCGACTTGTCGCATTCTGAGCGACTTGTCGCATTCTGTGCGACTTGTCGCATTCTGTGCGACTTGTCGCATTCTGTGCGACTTGTCGCATTCTGAGCGACTTGTCGCATTCTGTGCGACTTGTCGCATTCTGTGCGACTTGTCGCATTCTGTGCGACTTGTCGCATTCTGTGTGACTTGTCGCATTCTGTGTGACTTGTCGCATTCTGTGCGACTTGTCGCATTCTGTGTGACTTGTCGCACTTTGGACTGTTCTGCGCAGTGCGACTGGCTGCACATTGTAATGTACAGGGTTTTTAGATGACCTTTTTTCGTTCGGCCAGATTTTGTGCAGAACCAAACCAATGTAAGTGAAACTTTAACACATGGTCAGAAAGGCTTTGGCATTTTGTATGTTAGATGGCCAGCTAAATTGGTCTTGCACTGCGGAAATTACAGGGTGTCAAAGTTCAGGCCGGAAATCTCACGATTGGCCGACTTTGAAGCACGGTAACTCGGTCGTTCCGCCGCTTTTGCGGACGCGGAAAATTGCATCTGAAAGGTCTTTAAACAAGCTTTAGTTTGCCACAAGAACGAACTTCCTACATACATCGTCTAACGGCCGAGTTACAGCTCGTCGGATATTCTTGGCATTGGGGTAAAGTCTCCCTTTCCCAGCGGATGGCGGTCCTCGACTCTCCAGAACGCGTTATCAGAAACTTTGACGGTCGGTAGCTCGGCCGTTGGACCAGGGTGGCCAATAGAAACTTAAACTAGTTTCAGTTTCAGTTTCAGTTACAATCAGTTAACTGAAACTAAAACTGAATCGAAACTCGCGAGGATTCCATAACTGAAACTGAAACTGAAACTCACAGTTTAGTTTCAGTTATTTGAATGTCAATTTTTCCCGAATTTCAGCAGATTCTCATAAAATTCTGTTGGAATTTTTCTACATATGTAGACGTTTTGTTCAAATTTAGGCCCCAATATGCAAAGGTGTCATCCGCAGTTTTGAAATCGCTTCTTTGCCCACTAAATACCATCCCACAAGAATGATGTTGAGCTATTCGTTGTGACTTTCTCAACCTTCAATAACTGAAACTCAGTTTCAGTTACTGAATCGAAACTCGCGCGGATTCCATAACTGAAACTGAAACTGAAACTGAAACTCAGTCAGCACCATAATTTTAACTGAAACTGAAACTGAAACTGAAACTAAAATGAATTTCTATTGGTCACCCTGCGTTGGACGACGTAGAAAGTTCGTTCTTGTGGCAAATTAAAGCTTGTTTAAAGACCTTTCAGATGCAATTTGCCGCGTCCGCAAAAGCGGCGGAACAACCGAGTTACCGTGTTTCAAAGTCGGCCCATCGTGAGATTTCCGACCTGAACTTTGACACCCTGTAATTTCCGCAGTGCAAGACCAATTTAGCTGGGCATCTAACACACAAAATGCCAAAGCCTTTCTGACCATGTGTTAAAGTTTCACTTACATTGGTTTAGTTTTGCATAAAATCTGGCCGAACGAAAAGTGGTCATCTAAAAAAACCCTGTACAAACTGGCGAAAGCTTTGAAGTCAAGGAATGACAAAAGATCAATGTTCGCCCGTCTCCTGTTTCAGTTAACTGCGTCAAAAGAGAATATCCAGACAAACAAAAGAACTGCTGGTGCTCAAGTGTGCAGAAGTACATACACACTGCGTTCATTGTTTCGGGGCTACAACGTGGTACTTAGAGCCACTGAGCCCACCATACAGTACATACTGTACCTCCGCAGGTAGCCCCTCCACAAAGTATGGGGCGAACGGCAGTCGAGCGCTGGTCCACGCCTGCCGCTTCCGACTGTCCTTTAATTCCACTGCTTCGTAGACAGCCTCGGTTGACATGTAGACTTTCGCTTGGGGAGCTGGCTCGATGGGACTGACATCTGAAGAACAATGGTGACGTCTGACACATGGAATGGACTGGCATGGAGCACTGGCATAGCCAGAATTGCAAGTGGTAGATGAAACAAATTGGAAGAGGGGTGGGGGGGGGGGGGGGGGGGGGGGGGGTGGTGGTGGTGGTGAGCAGGTATAACTTCTCTAATTCCTATCTTGAATGCACAATTGTTCCTATTCACAGCGACACAGGTGAAATTTGCGCAATTTAGAGCGTCGTAGACTCAACTGTACAGTATACCGTTCGCCGCGTCAGAAGCGCAAAATCGTGGCTGGGGGCACTGATCGCATCTGAGAAGTGGAAGCACTTCTCTCGCCTCCCCACACTTTGGATATGCTCTTGAAGCGAAGTATCCATTGCACATGCCTTGGACGATGACTCTGCCCGCGCTTGTGGCCATTCCATGTTGGTTGGCCGCCAGCACCTTGTAGTCTCCCTCTCTGGGAATAGAGAATGTAGCTCTGCAGCGATTCTCGGCTTCCTGCACGATGTCCACCTGAAGTAGTTGAAACAGATGCAGTTTTGAACTGGCTCTCTACGGCAACATTGGAATCGCCCGGGATAAAGTTTTTCAGCGAGACACACACATTTCTGATCGGTTGTTGCACTACAGTGCCCGTTGCAATGTGTGGTGTGTGTGTGTCACCTTGCCGGCGGCGCGTCGCATCTCGAAGCCGTTGACGAACCAGGTAAACGCAGCGGGGGGCCAGGCGTCCACCTGGACGTCGATGGTGATTGGCTGGTCCTGGCGCACCGTCAGAGTTGGCACCTCGGCCTGCAAATGTTTTCAGTCCACATTGGCGTTTGAAGGTTCTCCAACAAGCTTTGTTGCTTCGAAACAGCTCCCCCCCCCCCCCCTCATATTGCACCCAGGTACTGGCGTACACAAAGGATGCGTGTACTATGAGAGATACCTACTGTGTGAGTTCTTGCTGTCAGCTGTACTGTGGTGCCGCTGTCTGCAACTACTGTTATGCCTTTGGTACACAGTGCACATATAAGTGAAGGACATTGGAGCAAGAAGGGAAGATTAGGGGCTGAATAATAAGCAGTTCCTTCGAATAAGCGACCCCACTCACCAAAATCAATTTGCTCCTGTACGGTACTTGATAGTGAGTGAGACATTAAGCCCCGGTGGCCTATTGGAGTGTTTACAACAAGCATGAGAGTCCAGTCACGAACCACAAAGGTAGGCGCTTTGGGCAGGACGGCCAGTTGAATTTTCTCCGACTTCTGAGCCTCCATGTAGACTTCCTTCTCGGCAACAATGGTCCTCTCCACGAATCGAAGAGAGGAAGGCTCTGAAAAGAAAATTTGCCGCTTGCATTACAAGAATAATTCGTAGAAATGGATCTATTTTCCATCGAAAAACGATTCCGCTCGGTCGAGGATTCGAACCTCGGTCTGATTGGGGCGCCAACCCAAACCGCGTTGCCCACAACGCCAACCGAACGTTGCCGAAGCAATGTAACGCTTCCATATCAATTGGCAGAGCGTTTGAGCGCATCGATATTGGGAACCTCTTGATAGTTATCTTTTGTTGTGTTATGCAATGGTTTTTCGCGGCACCCAACGATAGACAGTTCGACATAGGCAAGTCTTAACGTTTCAACATATCCCAGTTAGTATAGTGGTGAGTATCCGTGACTGTCACTCACGAGACCGGGGTTCGATTCCCCGACTGGGAGTTATCTTTTGCAGCCGAAAAATTTGCACTTTTTGACTTTTGGCAGGACCCGTATGCATCCCGTATCACCACAGTGTGAAGATTTGTCTCTTTGGAATCGTTTTTGGTGAAATAATCTACCGATATCCGTAAAAATCCAACATCGGAAAGCGTAAGTTTTATGAAGCAGACATGCCATTGTGCCTGTCTCAGACAGAATTGCGTTTGCTTTGTCCACTTTACGGGAGCCAGCGTCTACCGCCGTTGTGATGCAACGAAGCAAGGTCTAGGTTAAGACGATACATCGTCTGCTATTCCCATGATACAACTTCCCTAGCTGTCTCACTGTCCGCTCTCCTTCACTGTTTGTCTGGGCTGAGAACCTGCTCTATCTTTATGTTAAGCAAGGGAGCTTATAAGCGTTCGCTCTCTTCTATTTCAGAGTCCTGCTTGCTAAAAACAAAATCGATGAAAGAACAACATGTGAACCGCCCAAAAGTGGTATCATTGGTGGCCACACAGCAGGGCAGGGCCCCATCTCTCCGGATTGCGAAGGAGAGGTCAGAGAAGATCTGGAGCGCCTGGCAAGACAGCGACAGATGGACAATGGCAAAGCGACCCGTGTTAAATGGAACCAAATCGGTACAAACTACGCCAGTGAAGTCCAAACTACCAGTCGGGGAATCGAACCCCGGTCTCGTGAGTGACAGTCACGGATACTCCACGACTATACCTTGCACCTTACATCACATTTCTACCAGTTCTAGCGACGCATACTGTTACCTAACTCTGTCATGAATCATGATTTGTAGCTGAACACTACACACTGCAAGCTCTCGTACACCCACCAGCAACGGTAACGCATCCGTAGCTCGTGGACACTCCGCAGGGGTTCCTGGCCACCACTCTGTAGACCCCCTGCGGCGGCTTCTCGACTGTCAGGCTGGTCTTGTTCGCAAAGCGCAGCTCGCTCGTGGTGAAAGTGGCAAAGGTCGCGCGCGATTCGTCGAAATAGTGGCGATCGTTGGCCGACAACAGGCGGTCGTCGAAGTACCTGCAATGTAAAAGTGAAACTCTGTAATTCGAAGTGGCAAAGAACAATTTGTGTGAATTAGCCTGCAGTGAATAGAACCCTCAACGTGTATGTATTGATACTGACCATTCGAACTGGGCGGGCGGATTGGACTCGACCTCCACGTCGAAGGTGATGATGTCGTTGCTCTGGACCTAAAACAACGACACGCTGACCTAAAAGGTGACAGCATAGGCTACACAAAGGCTGTTTGTTGCAATACTGTAAGTCGAGATATGTAAGTTCGTCGTGCATGAAAGAGTGAGGACCTACTCACTCACTGGTAAAAAGTGCAAAAATCTTCGTGCTACGTTCGTCACCACTTTTCGAGCGCCAAAGCATCCATCGGAACTTTCATGACCAAAAGGTTTACCTGTACTTTGTTAGTCCCAGCAGTTCTCTGCCGGAACTGCTCGATTTACCGCACTCGAGTTGCAGAGGTGTACAGTATTTGTGCAGGAACTTTGAAGAGCCTAGTGATAGTGGATCATTCAGTCTAGGATTGAGCCTAGTGATAGTGGATCATTCAGTACATACAGTACACGCTGTCGCCACTCCCAATTCTAGTCTTCTGCTTTATGTACGATTCCACGCCACGCCTACGCGCGTTACAGTAGCCCCCTTTCCATTCTGGATTCCTCCACCCACTCTGTAGCTCTTGAGCATCTTGAGGAACCTGGGCGGCTCCTTGGTCACGATGGAGGTGAACTCCGAGGTGAAGTGTTCCTCGGTGAAGAACTCGACGGAGTCACTCCGCTGCTTCAGAGCTAGGGCTGCGGTTTCCGCCGTGTGCACTCGCATAGTCTCGCTCTCTGAATGGAGATCGTGGTCGTTGCTGTGTTGTAAGAGAGCCATGAGTGGAAGGGTGCAGAGCGTCTCAACATGCGCAAATGTCGGCCACTTTCAAAATCATGCCTAGATGCCCGCATTTCCAAAACGCAAACTTCAGCGTCTGTATAGTTACTGTGTGCACGAAAACGTCTTATTGAGACCATACGCCACTGTATTCAGCTAGACAGAATTATCATACAGAAATGTCTACAGGAGCGAAGGGAAAGCTCTCTCTAAGTCTGGGAATAGACTCCAGGTCGCGTAGGTCCGCGCGATGCTTGCGGTCGCGCATACTGCACTTACTAATGTTTGAAACACGTGAAAACATACATACTTATGTCCTGAGCTTCTCTGCCTATGCAAAGTGCCTCTTTTCTTGCCCGCAAAGATGGCTCACCATTTGCTACCCACCAAGTTAGTCACGATGCTAATATACTGTAGCTACTGAGGTGCCGTGAGTGCGAAATTCAAACGCAAAACCACAATTCGAAAGCACCAAATCCCTCACCAGTGACGACGGACTTGGGCGACTGGCTAGCCAGCGAACCGCCCGCCCAGCTCATGGCGCCCCTCGGCCGGTAGACGTCGCCCATGGACGTATCGATCTGCAGCAGTCGAGCCACTTTGGGCGCCGAGGGACCGCTGGAACCGGAGCGACGCCTGCCGCCCCCATGGGAAGCCATGGCCGATGGGAAACTGGCACCTCTGAAAGTGTGCAACCGTTGAATGAACGGCAACGCGGTGTGACTGACAGTGCGTTGCTGTGGCACTGGGGCAGCTATGTAGGTACGTGCTGTACAAACGGCATGCGTATCCATTCCATATGCAAGGGAGAAATGTCATTGGAAGGGGGGGGGGGGAGGATTTGGGGTGAGGGAATAAATAACATCCTCAAAACGGTTCCTCACATTTGTTAATGAGGCGGTGAGGGAGGGCTGTGGGGGAGGTTGAGGGGAAGGGGAGGGGGAGCGGTGTACTGGATGCGTACTGTATGTATGTTTCATGATTTCATCTCAATTAGGCACTACCTAAGCCATTTTGCGCATTTCTTCACAGGTAAATCGTCAGAAGACGACTGAACACACAATACCCAGAGTTGGTCAAGTCATCTGCAGCGCACCTCAGACTCCTTCAGTTGTCAGGGGTTGTTTCTGGTCTCTTCAGCAGCCTCAGCGGGTCTCTACCGAAACGGCCAACATCACGCCGAGCCAGGAACGCGGAAAACTACTTGGGGTTTGATGGGCTCTCGCGTTGGTCGACACACTTCGGGAGACCGCAAAGCACTCTCGGCTGTCGAAATAGCACTTGCTGCAAAATTGGCAAGCAACAAATAGCAAAATCTCTACCGGTGTCAAACCCACGCCCACTAAATACTCACCAAAATCGTCGCCACTATTTCGCCTCTTCAGCTGCCTCGTCTCAGCTTTTCGCCAACTGTGTAGGTCCGAGCGCCGAGTTTTGCCGCAGGCAGGCGGTTGGGGGGGGGGGGGGGGGGGGTGGGGGGGGGGGGGGGGTGCTACTATCTACCCACTGCGTATTGGGTGGGGGGGTGCTATCCTATCCCCCCAACTGCGCAAAGCGGCAGCCGACTTCCAGCCTTCTTCGCAGCTGTCGGCGGTTCGTCTTTCCCTCCCCCTTTCTCTAATGCTGCTTCTTGCCTTTGAGATTCGGTCAACTGCAGTGTATGCAAGAAGCAAGTACGAAAGGGTCTGTGTTCTGCTTCTGAAAAGGAGGGGGGGGGGGGGGGGGGGCGAACGGGCGGGCGAACGCTGGCTTGTTTTCGAAAGCTTGCAGAGAGATGGCCACACGTTCTCAGATGGGCTCCACAGAGTGTGTGACGTCATCGATGATCATATATGACTGCTCTCCCTCAGCCCAGCTAAATTGAGCCGCGTTATTCTATGACTTTTCGCCCATTACATACCTGCAAACTGACTTGACTTGTGGTCTAGCATTTGTATTTACAAGGGGTTTCGAACCCAACGTGCGTCCTTGTAGATAAGGTATTTTAGTATACGGCTGCCGTGCAATTTAATTCCATTCCTATAATTACCGTCAATTCTCCCATACGCCCCCCCCCCCCTCTGCATCTATGTCTTGTAGAACATGACGACCCAGTTGGAAAGAGGAGGCTTATTAGGGGATTCGCGGCCGGCAGGTCAACGTACACTGTATGATGGTACATACGATTTGTGCCTACCATCCACCCTACCACGTTCTCTTGGCTGCAGTGAGTAGTAACAGATGACGGGGTCCTCTGTTACAACTCAGTGAAGGTGAACTGGATGGATGTACCGCAGTTACACAAATTACATTCGTGCTATGTACTAATCAAGTCTACTAGATACTTCATCTGCATAGAACCTGGAACCTGTTATCTGGCCTGTTTTAATGATAGTCAGCAAAGGGCCAAATTCCGAGTAATACTGTGCCTACAGTATCTGTGTTCAAGTGTGAATCCCGCCACCAAGAAGCACCTCAACACAACGCCCTTTATTATCCGCAGACCATTCGTAGAACAACGCATGTCCATCATCATAGCGGTTACAGAACGAAGCGGTCGCCAGAGGTGTAGAAGAATTCAAAATGCTCTGTTACCGTAATCCTGTCGCGGGTTACGGTAGCAGGTTCGAAATCGAATAAATAGACTAGAGCGAGCATAGAAGCAGCCTAGAAGTTCATCAGATCACAAGCGAGCGCGGCGCGAGAGAGAGAAAGCAAGCAAAGATGGTATAGACGATGTATCGACTTCGACTAAGAAGAACAGAACAGACTAATGAGACGACATTCAGAGAACAAACGCAAGACCTAGAACGCCTCTCTAAACTCTAGTAGAAGTCAAACCGTCCAGAAAATACTCACCAACATGCCTAGGAGTGCTGGAAATGACGCAACGACAGTGACAGCAGTGTGCGCGTCGAAGACGTTGCGTGTTGCGTCATTACCACGAGGAGCAACGATAGAAGAACCACGCACGCTCACCGCACCTCACTCACGCATGCCCGACACCGTGCCTTCAGATTCGAGAACAAGTTTTGATTTTAGAGCAACAATTCCTTGGCGTACCGTGCTATCAAACGTTCACCTACTTTGCAGCTTCAGAGTAGCGCTACAGTCCGTTTTGCCCTTCGGACTTTCCAACTGAATAGTGTACTGTCCCTCGTGAGCCTTGCTGACGTTCGAAATGTCCAACGTGGCCGTATTTCGCACCATGCTCATCTGAAACAATTGACTGCAATGATTGCAAAATACCGATTGAGTGGGGTGCGAGTTATGCAGTTTACCAATTATAATGCTTGCAATTCTCCTGTAGAATGCACCCTATTCAAAACCGACGCCAAACGCCTCAGCCTAAGCCTAAGCCAGAGCTCAAACTGGGTCTAGCAATATAACACTTTCGTATGTTGCTATGTACTATGCGTTTTAGTAAGCCGGTGCCGCCGGTGGCATCCTTCTGACGCCACACAAGTGTGGAGGCCGTACGAACATAGAAGTTTGATGTGAACCGTGAATTCTACGAGAGTAGTCTGCGTGCTATCGTCACTTCTGAAGCAGCGCTATGGAGACGCACTCCAGTTCAAACCACCCTCTCCCACCTTCACGAATCTGCCCGTCTGAACCGCCTTGCCATTGTGGAGCCAGGACACCGAGGGTGGAGGGTTGCCTCCGATCTCCGCCTGGAACTTGACGTTCTGCCCTGGAGTGGCCACGGTGTCGGCCAGTCTCGACACGAAGTGGGGCGCGTTGGGGTCGGGTGGAGCCGTGGTTTGATGCTGAGTCTGCTGCTGACGTTGGCCGCGACCGACCATGATCGCCTGGCGGCCGCCGGGCTTGGCTACAATGAGCGAGTTTGTCAGTTTGTGACGTTGTGTGTTCACATGCCTTCCAACTGGTGATGCTCAGCATGACCGGAACACTACTAGAAAGACTGCAAGAATGGAACAGGCGTGCAGTTTGTGTTTGCCCACTGTCGATCTGCGAGTGACATGGCTACACCAGCATTGCCACTGGCACTGGCACATCGACAGTCGTCACTGCTGCTGGTAGTAAGGTTCGAGGGGTCCCTGGTCTTCAGAGAAGATTAGGTTACAGTCTGGCGTTTTCCGTGATTCGAGTTCCCCAGAACGCAACGCCAACACCCACGTTGCAAGACCAGGTTGGCAATTGTGGTCGCCTTGCCGGCCGGGTTGACCGCCTCACACTTGTACTCTGCCACATCCTCCTGGTAGGCTTCAGCGATGTCTAGCGTGGCCACCCCGTTTTCTTGTGAGATGACGAAGAACTTGGACTTCTTGATGGGCTCGTTGTTGCGGTACCAGCGAATGGTCGGCTCTGCCGTGGAATGCAAATGATAATCTGTGTATTCAGCGGCAAAGGCCACTGGCACCAACCAGGCAGCCCCTTGTAGGTGGCCTGGAACCTGGCAGGCTTTCCCTCTTGGGCCACCACTGGCTGAATTTGCTGCGTGAAGACGGGCGCCTCTCTCTTGCCCCTCTCGTCTGTCTGCGGAAGTCCCGTCTTGCTGATGGACACTTGGAGCCTGGCCTTGCATCTGAATGGTGGTTTCAGTTCAGAGGTTGCAGAGGTCAGCGGCCATGTGAAGCATGAACCACAGACCTGGCCTCTCCCTTGTTGCTCCTGGCGACGCATTCATAGACACCACTGTCTTGGGGCATGCTCTCGATTATCAGCAGGGAGTGCTGTCCATTGTCGACCAGTAGCTTGCACCTGGCGTCCCCTTGGACCACCTTGCCCTCCTGAAACTCGGCATGGGTCCTCAGTGACACTGCTGAGACCCCTGAATGTCAACAGGGTCAACAGGCTCCACCTTGAACCAGGTCACAGTGGGCTTGGGCTCTCCAGTGATGGAGATGTCGAACTGTGCCGGGTGGCCCTGGTTGACCTTGACGTCGCTCATCAGCTTGGCGAAGTTGGGCGGCTGGCCAGCGTCCACCTTGTCGGCCACCACCAGGTTGGCGCTGCTCTCCACCTGGCCCGCCACGTTGTGGATCTGGACCATGTAGAGACCGGCGTACTCCCTCTTCGCCTTGTTCATCTGGAGGCTGCTGCCGGCCTGCGTGGTCTTGATCT
>JASAMZ010011795.1:0-10302 GCA_030248115.1 Linhomoeus sp. GSCO2_2
CGATGCCCTACCGGTCTAGAAGTTGCTGCATTGCACGACGTAGACACGTACGGCTGCGAGGTGTGAACCAGTGGTCGGCCGCGTGGTCGTCCCCCGAGATTGCAAATGTGAAGCGGGTGTTCGCCGGCGGCACGGCCAGCGCCATCTTCGTCAGCATCGTCGACGCGCTCGGCCGGCCGAACGAAGCGCAGATGAAGGATGCAGTCGGTATCGTCGGCGGCGCTTTTCGCTCTACCGGCCCGGTGCCGCACTCCGGCAGCAGATACCAGGCGCCGGCCAAGCGCCGACGCCACCAGTTGGCCAAGAAGGAGAAAGCCTCGAAAATTTGACCCCTGGATTCAAAAATTCGGCGCGGCCGGGATGCGGTACCTCAAAATGGTCAAGACACTTAGTCTAAACCAACTTTTGACGCTGAACACGTTGCAATGGTCAATATGCCGCTAAAAGCACGCTTTCCGGCCCAAAAATCCGCTCAAAGTCGAAAATCCGAATTTTCCGCTCGGGACCCGGGACTTTTGCCACCGCGGATCTCCCGAACGGCAAAACCGATCTCGGCGGTTTTGGTGCAAAACGAAAGGTCATACATGGGGCCGTGTTTTGCAGCAAAGTTTGCGAGGCTCCACACTCGCAAACTCGAGTTACGATTTTTTAAATGTTGGAAAAAAATTTAAAATTTTGAATTTTCTACCGTACTCCCGCGTCGGACCACCTAGGGAGCCCGTTCCGGTTTTGCTCTGAAGAGCATCCAAGGGCCTACAACATATCCAAAAATCCCCAAAATCGACCCACTTTTGCGACAGTTATGGCCTGCACATTTTTTTTACTTAGCAAAAATTCGAATTTTTGAATTTTCGCAAAATTCTTCCACCGCCGAAATTTTTCACCCCCCGAGCACGCTGCGCGTCGTCATAAGCTATCTTTTAAAAAAAATTTGGCTCAATAGGTGCTTCGTAGCGAGCGCTAGCCCCGAACATGCTAACTGTGGGCTTTTACCGCTCCTATAGCGCTCCTTCGCTTTTCAAGCGGCGGAGTGCCAAAAACTTCAACAACAACAACAACACACTTTAGTTCGCCCACTAAGAGGAGATTACAATTCGTGCTGCTATGCGCATTCCGTCTTGCTGTCAGCCTAGTGGTGGTCTGGTCGTACGCCACGCAAATTGCTATAGTCGATTCAAAGGAGGCAGAGCAGAGCAAGTGGCGCCTGATGGCTGGCGAGAACGGGGCCGTCGAGTGCGTGGAACTCTCTAAGGCGGCCAGCGGTCGGTTCGATCTCAAGCCACCCGAGATTCGTGGATAGCTCACTCTCGCCAACTTCCCCACAGCGATGGCTGAGCTGCTGGAGAAGGCCGGCCGCCACTTAGTCGGCTTCCAGGGAAGTTCGCCCTCTTCTGAGCCGTCGCTGAAGGCGCCCATCTGGCCGTCCGTCGACCATTCGACCCCAATGGTCGCCGAATCCGTCGTCGTCGTCGTCGTCGTCGTCGTCGTCGTCGTCGTCGTCGTCGTCGTCGTCGTCGTCGTCGTCGTCGTCGTCGTCGTCGTCGTCGTCGTCGTCGTCGTCGTCGTCGTCGTCGTCGTCGTCGTCGTCGTCGTCGTCGTCGTCGTCGTCGTCGTCGTCGTCGTCGTCGTCGTCGTCGTCGTCGTCGTCGTCGTCGTCGTCGTCGTCGTCGTCGTCGTCGTCGTCGTCGTCGTCGTCGTCGTCGTCGTCGTCGTCGTCGTCGTCGTCGTCGTCGTCGTCGTCGTCGTCGTCGTCGTCGTCGTCGTCGTCGTCGTCGTCGTCGTCGTCGTCGTCGTCGTCGTCGTCGTCGTCGTCGTCGTCGTCGTCGTCGTCGTCGTCGTCGTCGTCGTCGTCGTCGTCGTCGTCGTCGTCGTCGTCGTCGTCGTCGTCGTCGTCGTCGTCGTCGTCGTCGTCGTCGTCGTCGTCGTCGTCGTCTTCGTCGTCGTCGTCGTCGTCGTCGTCGTCGTCGTCGTCGCCGCCGCCGCCGTCGTCGCCGCCGCCGCCGCCGCCGCCGCCGCCACCGTCGTCGTCGTCGTCGTCGTCGCCGCCGCCGTCGTCGTCGTCGTCGTCGTCGCTGTTAGGTAGTGCGTTCGCTTTCCGTGTGTGTCTGTTACGCTTCTAGGCGTCGTCCGCTGTCTATCTTTAGCTTAGCTAAGCCTGCCTCTCGTCGGCTCGAGCGTGCGTCATAGGCGGCTTGTGACCTTTCCGCTCGGCCCCTTTGTAACGATTTGTGTCGATCTGTCTAGGCGCGCTGCCTAAGTTGTGTCGATATAATGTATGAGTCAGGCCCTTGTTTTTCCCGTCTGGTGTCCCGTGCCTAGCCCCTAAAGCCTAGGTAGAGCAGCTCTAGGAGGACAGGGACAGAGTGAGAGAGGGAGACTGAGAGTCTGCCTAGGCTGCTGCGTTGCTGGTTCTTCTGTCCGCTGTAGTGTTGCTTAAAAGTAAAGGAATAGCTGTAGACGGAACGTGGTCCCAGCAACTCAAGATATAACAGTCGCCGCCGCCGCCGTCGTCGTCGTCGTCGCCGTCGCCGCCGCCGCCGCTGCCGCCAGCCCTGCATACATCAACGCAGGCCAAAGAGAGACGGCCAACGAAGGCCGGCTACAAACATTATGCAGGAGCCCCTTAACTCGGCATACTGCACTTAGGGTACATCGTATTAGCTGGGTCTAACTTTCACTGGTGCTCACAATGATTGCCTGCTCTACTTCTTCCAAATTCTGTAAAAGTACTGCCCTAAACTGCGTAAAGATGTCATTGGATGCGACCGAAGCGCATCCAAGAGCGCCGACTGAAGGAACGCCTCGTCGAGGCCGCCGCCCAGCTGCTGCGCCAGCGACAGAAGAATGAATGATGATTGGCTGACCTTTGACGACACGACCGTCAATTTGAATTGATGACCGACTCTGTGAACGACTTGTAGTTTTGTTCGCGCTTCGGCGTGCTCATTTCCGCCTTGTCTGGAGAATACGACGACGTGCTACTCACAGCTTGCAGCGCAACGAACAGAAGACTATTTTCGATCAATGTCCAACGGAAATCCCATTGTTGTGGGTGAGAACGACGTAGTGTACAATGCGCTCTGCTTCGTTTTGAATTTGTCGACTACAGTATCCAATGGACAACATCGCGTCTGTCAATATAAACGAATTGTCAATTCGTCATTGGCTAAACTACGGTAGAATCGCCCTCTGGTTTCTTAGGCAGCCATGATCAAGAAACGAGAACGAGAAGAAAGGCACAGTCAACAATGTTGGAAATGCGTTTCTAAGAAAATCTTGTAGATGTCAAAAGCAGTTGATGTTCCTACAGCGAGAACGAGGCCTTTAAAGTTTTCGATTTTTCCCAAGTTATTAAAAATTGCTAATTTTCTGCTCAACAGGCAAACGCATGCGCAAATTTTTACTACGCAGGCAATCGAGCGGTCAAGCACTTTCAAATGTAAAAGGACGCAAGAAAATTGGTCCACGATTTCTTGAGTTATAGTTCAATAAGTAATCTGGGGCAAAAGACTACGTTTGAACTACAGCTCCCCAGAAGCAGCGTTGAATCTGGAAAGTTTCCATCACATTAGGTAGGTAATGGCCGGCAAACGCGATTTTGCGACTTTGGAGTTGATCGGTTCACGATCATTGGCAGAAAAACCTGCCATGACGCAACGTACTGTATTTTAGTTATGATTTTTTTGCGGTATCTTTAGCAGCACGCAAAGCCTTTAAAATCTGCTTGGGTTTTACTATGGGTGTCGGATGGCGGTTTGAATGCAGGGAAAATATTTAGCAAAAATCCTGCCTTCCGAGAAATATTCAGAAATTGCAATTCAAACAAAAGTAATACAGTAAGAAAGTCAACTGCGCGCGCCCATTGATTGAATTGCAATGGATACGTTATCCTGCAAATTTGAAAGGTGGTTTGTTCGTACCGCTTGGATAATCTTGGCCGTAACTTTTTCGCAGCGTTGCAGCTATAACGTGAAGCAAGCTGTCGCATCTTTTGCGTGCGACCTCCGACAAACTGACGATAATCATTGCCTGTTCGGCACGTTACTCTAATAGGCGAAATCCAGGGTAGTAACGCGAACGATCCGATCGCGACACCTATCGCATCACCGTTTTGGAGTGAGGCAATCACTCGCAGCTTTGCTTATGAGCGACCCGTACAACACACGGTACATCTGGTACACGACACACTTCAGTTCGACCGCTAGGGGTTTACAATTAGTGGTAATGCGCATTCGACCTTGCTGGCGGCCTAGTGGTGGTCTGGTCGGGGGCAGATTGTTCACATCGATTCAGGCGAGACAGAGCAGAGCAAGCGGCGCCTGATGGCCGGCGAGAACGGGGCCGTCGAGCGCATGGAACTCTCTCAGGCGGCCAGCGGTCGGTTCGATCTCAAGCCACCCGAGATTCGCGGTTGTATCACTCCCATCGCGATGTCGGAGCCGCTGGGCTGGAGAATGTCGGCCGCTACTTCGTCGGCTTCCACGGGAAGTTCGCTTCTCTTTCGAGAAGCCGCCGAAGGCGCCTTACCTACTGGCCGGCCCTTCGATCCGAATCGCCATCGATTCCTCCACATCGAAGGTGTGGATTTGCCCCGTCAAGAGCTGGCCTTTCGCTTGACCCGCTATGCAGAAAATGGTCTACTTCCAGAGCTTCCAGCCTAAGCACCGCGTCATGCTGGTTCTCAATCGCCTCTGTCTCAACAAGAAGCTGAAGGAACGGACCACTGCGGGGCGAATCGGCAGAAGGGCCAGCTTCGCTTCCATGTCTGCAGGGAGTGCAAGCATATCTGTTCGGTAGGTGGTGGGCGCCCAAGTGGCTTTTGCAGCCGCGCCTGTCTCAAGGCCGCCTGGGAAGAGCACACGCAGCACTTCCAGTAAAATTGTGAATACTGACTGGAACTTGCTTACAGCTCGCACAGGACTTCACTGCTACGCTGCTGAGTTCGAGAGACGTTTACGGCTGGATAGTCGAGCGGCGCCAGACTAAAGACAAAGATGTAGAGACGGGAACCCGTTCTGCGCGACACTCAGCGACCGTCCATAACTTGCCCGCAGTTTGAGTGTTCGCTCTGTGATACAGCTCAGCCAGCACTACATATGTAGTGTTCCTCAGATGGCGACAACAGCAACCAACTCCCATGCCAACAGAAACAGTGTCGTTGTCGAGATCGACGATATTGTTTCTCCCCAAAATGTGGAAGCCGTTCCAAGCGCCAAGAAGAACAAGAAGCGCAAGAAAAGCAGCCGTACTCCGCAGCACGTCAAGTCGCCCAGGCGCTCAATCGATCTCGACTTGGACAGGCGCATTGACAGCGCTCTGAGAGAATATCTGGGAAAGAAGAAGCTCGTCGAAGAAGCAGCCGGATGCTTTGGCGCAAGTTCTTTACTAAGGCAGGCAGCACTTGGCTTCTTCATCTGTAAAATCGCTGGTGTTAGTGTTTCGCGCTTGCCGCGACACGTTGCACAAGTAGGACGTCGAGTGTGTTCGATGTTTTGTAAAATGCAGGATATTGTGCTCTAGAGATGCAAGGCACTCCAATACTTGTCAACTGGACTAACAAGAAGACAGTAAATTGAATTTGAAACTTGGTCTTACTCTTAGACGGATTCTATGCGGCGGTCGAGATGGATAGTGTGGATCCAGAGTTTGTGAAGGATTGTTTGTGCGAACAGAAAATGACGCAAGAGCAAGTGGTAGCCCGTTTGGCTGAGATGGGCGTTCAGGTGGTGAAGAGAACACTGCAAAGGTTTTGCAGAGCCAACGGCATTCGGCTGAGAAGTACGGCTCAGTTGGCTGATGAAGCAGTTGCAGAAGCTGTGCAGGAAGTAGGCCACTAAGCAACTGTAACGCTTGGAACTCTGTGCTTCTTCTCTGTACAACATGTGCTTCTTTAGGTCGGTGGAAAGTATGGTCGGCGCATGCTCAGAGGCCATCTGAGGTCCAAGGGCGTAACAATTGGCGAACGGCAAATTGGAGAGTCATTGGCTAGAGTTCACCCCTACTATCACAGAGTGCGTCAGATCGGTGCGGAACGGCAGCTCAACCCCTCGTCCTATCACGCACCTCACTTCGGCTACAATCTGCATATGGATCAGGTGAGAACATTGGCACTGCAATAGTGGCATACAATAACCAATATATGTCACCACAACATGAATCACGTACTATTAGGTACTATCGAAGCACGTTTTCTTGACCGTAAAGGCGTGAGGCCGAAATGCGAGATGGCGTTCGCGAATATCGGCTGCAGTAGAAGTTGGAAACTCACAGGTGCGATTGCTCCCGAGGCTAGGGGGTGTGGGAGGGTTGAAGGTTAGACCGAGATTTGCTTAAAAATAGCGCCGCAGTTGAAACTTTTTGCTACCTTTAGTTCGATTTTGCGAAATTTCCTGATTTTGGGGTGGGGGGGGGGGGGTTACAAGAATCTCGTTCTTGTTGCCTGTTGGTGGGGGGGGGGGGGGTGCACCCTCTTCATCAATATTTTTCAGAATGAGAAGCTGGTCGCCTATGGTGTGACGTTCATTTTGGCTGTGGATGGATACAGTAGCTTTGTGGCCGGCTGGACGGTAATGAACGTCAAGAACGGTCGCCTAGTCTATAGGGACGTCTTCTGTGAAGCCGTGCGCCGCTATGGTCTCTGGGAAAGCGTCATTGTCGACGCGGGTGGGGAGTTCTTTCTAACGCTGTTCGCTCAACATCTCCTGAGAAATCGTCACGTTGGAGGAAACTGTCAGCGCGCCCCCTATCGCCAAATACAGTCTACTAGGGTGAGACAATAGGATGATTGGTGTCTCTCAGCGCAATTCTCATGACGCATGACTTTGCTCAGAACACACGTGTGGAGAGGCTGTGGGGAGAAGTCAATCAGAGGGTTGGCTTCCCCATCAAGCAAGCGCTGATCGACTTCGAGAGGCTGCACAACTGCTCTGTGGAAGACGCCACCGTTCTGTTTTGCGTCTCCAGGGTCACTCAGTGGGTGGCTAAGGCCGGTTTGGAGCAGTGGGTCGCCTCCTGGAACGAGCACTCGATCTCTGGCAAGTATAACTACTCAACCTTTGAATTTTACAATCTGTGAAGAGCTCTACGTTTGTTTAGGCCGTGGAAGGCCATCCGATAGCGTCAGTATGCGAAGAAACTTTGCTCTGGCAGCAGCCGACCTTCCATCTGTGGACGACCTTTCCGTTCTCTATGCGGATCAAGATAGGGAGCCACCACAGTTGGTGCAAGCCTCGGGCGTCGACCCGTTGGCCGGCAACCTGCAACAGCAGCACCTGAGGGATGGCGCAGTGGAGGCGGAGCTTCAGCAGCTGGGAAGTGCCAGCAGCGTCTTCAGCCATCTAGTGAACTTTGACAACCAACCCTTCTACCAGCTGCTCACTGTGATGTTTCGGTACAGCGGAATTCCCCTAGGCTAAGCAACACTCAACGCTGTGTACTAGTGGTACGTGGCGACGCTTGTTCACCCCTCTATAATGGTACGGTATGTTTGCAATGGTAATGTGGCTGTGTGGTTTTACATAGGTGTACATACACGTGGCTGCGTTTCTTGGAGGGAAGAAGCGAACGACAGAAGAGCAACCAAGCGTACACAAAAAGCAAACACATTCGCAAGTTCAGTCTACCCATTCTCAACGTCTAACATGGTACTACTAGACGCCACTACGCGTCTCTTCTACCGTACTCTTCTACCAGTAGCGGATCCAGGGGGGGGGGCGGTTGTGCGTCCGCCCCCCCCCCCATTCCCCCTCCGGAGAAAAAAAAATTGCGCGGCAGCACCTCCAGAGCAAAAAATTTTCGCCTGCGGCGCTATTTTATAGCACTTTTGTACCAAAATAGGCCAAAATCGGCCAAAATTTTCGCCTGCGGCGCTATTCTATAGCACTTTTGTACCAAAATAGGCCAAAATCGGCCAAAATTTTTGCCTGCGGCGCTATTTTATAGCACTTTTGTACCAAAATAGGCCAAAATCTGCCCAATTTTTTGCCTGCGGCGCTATTCTAAAGCATTTTTGTACCAACATAGGCCCAAATCGGCAAAAATTTTCGCCTGCGGCGCAAATTTTTTTACGTTCTTTTATAGCATCTTGGTCCCCCCTGTGGCCTCAAAAATTCCGCCCCACCCCCCCCCATTCCGAAATCCTGGATCCGCCACTGTCTTCTACCATGGAAAAATTTGCAGTAGAGAACCTGAGATTGGCAAACTTGAGCAACCGGAGAGCAACCAGAGCACCGAAAGAACGACACTAGCAGAACAGTGAAATCGCACGAAGAGAAGTGAAACACAGAAGCGAAATGTGGAGGCTGTAGAGAGAGGCGAGAATATAGAGGTACTGCAAGGCGAGAATGTGAGGTGTAGAGATACTAGAAATGTAGAGCTCGGCGTGCTCTACAACTATGTAATAGACCACTTTTTTCGGAATGGTCAAATTTTGAGTGAAAAATTGAAAAAATCGATTTTTGGGTCGAAATTCGAAATAGCCGCGTTTCGCATTTTTTGCTGCGCTATTCGATCTCGGCGATATTTGGGGATTTTTTAGGCCGAATAAATAGAATTTTGGAGTTAGAAGTACAGCTTTGGGTGGGGTACATTTTTGGGTGAAATTTCGATTTTTTTGACAAATTTTCGGTATTTCGGTGCAAAGTGGGGTCAGTTGAGATATTTCGGTGTCAGTTGGACTTTCACGTGATAGAGCATCAAAAGATACGTTGTTTTTGGCACTCCGCTTTGCAAAAGCAGGAGTGCTATAGGGGGCGTCGGATTGAACAGAATCATCTTACCAAGCTTTCTCGCGCTACACAAATCGGATCGCCAAGCGGTTTTTTGCGTTAGATAGGTTGAGTCGACGCGCTGCGTGGACAAGAAACTAGAAAATTCCGGTAGTGGAAGAATTTTGCAAAAATTCAAAAATTCAAATTTTTACTAAGTAAAAAAAAAACAATAGCCCATAACTTTCGCAAAAGTGGGTCGATTTTGATGATTTTTGGATATGTTGTAGGACTTTGGATCCTCTAGGTGGGATCGCCGGAACGGGCTCCCTAGGTGGTCAGACGCGGGAGTACGGTAGGAAATTCAAAATTTTAAATTTTTTTCCGGCCTTCAAAAAATCGTAACTCGAGTTTCCGACGGCGGATTCTCGCAAACTCTTCGATCCGGCAAGGGCAATTGTATGACCTTTCGTTTGAGACCAAAACCGCCGAGATCGCTCCCGCCGTCCGTGAGCTACGCGGTCACAAAACTGGTGGGTCTCGAGCGGAAAATTCCGAATTTCGACTTTGGGTGGAGTTTTGGCTTGGAAAGCGTGCCTTTAGCGGTAAATTGATAATCGCAACGTGTTCTACGTCAAAAGTTGGTCTAGACGAAGTGTCTTGACCATTTTGAGGTACCGTACCCCGGCCGCGCCGATTTTTTTGAATCCCGGGGTCAAATTTTCGAACTTGAGCTTTCACTTGTTTCGGGGGTTTTCGACGACGCCGAACACGAATCCGGTGTTTGTTTTGCGATTTTGGACGCCTTTACCCCGATTACGGCGCCCGGCCGTCCAAAAAATTGGATCCCGGGGTCGAATTTTCAAAATTGAGTTGACAGTTGTTTCTGGGGTTTTCAGCAGTGCTGAACGCGAATCCAGCTTTTATTTTTCGATATGAGTTTCTTTTAGCCTGCTTTGGGCGTCAGAACACGCCCCAAACACGCCCATACTTGTCCGAACATGTTCAAAGTTGTCCAAATATGTCCAAACATGTTCAAACTTGTCCAAACACATTCAAACACGTCCAAACTTGTCCAAACTTGTTCGAACATTGTCGTAGACACTGAACACGAATCCGGCGTTTGTTTCCGTGAAGGCTTATTACCGAGTAGCGAGACGAGCGACAGTCTGCTTTGCTTCGGAACAAGCGGAGTGCCACCCTGAAGGTCCCCTTCAGCGTTCAACTAGTTGTTATAAGCACTTTTCTGTCCGACGCGTATTTTGGCGGGAAACTTGAATTCAAAATTTTGGCTGCCCGATTTGTCTGGGGCACCTACCGTGTAAGTACTCGATTCCGGCTTTTCGGGGATGCTGATCACGAATTTGACGTTGTCTTTTCGTTTTGAGATGTGTGGGACCATTTTTTGAAGAATTTGCTTGCCACCATATGTGCTCTCAAGTAGAAAACCTGGTTGTGTCAGTTCAGCTGAACCGAGGTGTGCTGTATGCCAAATGTGGGGTATTGGAGGGTCACAATTCCGAATTTGCTGTTAATTTTGCGATCAGAATGGCCACTAAGCCTCACTGACATGTCTCGTTGATCAATGGTCAACATG
>JASAMZ010011798.1:0-20709 GCA_030248115.1 Linhomoeus sp. GSCO2_2
AAAATGTTGAGTTTGCAATCTGACAGACATTGCAAAGAGTTGTGTTCTTTCTGCAGAGAGTGCGAGAGTACATCGCCCGTATTGCTCCGCTTCACGGGCTCCCACTTCGCAAGAGGGTATTGCATAGCAATGTTGGTATCGCCCGGGATTTGGCTTTTGGAGCAAGAAGATCCCTCTTTCGAGCAACGCTTTCAAAAAAGTGGCAAAAGATTGTCAAAGTTTTGACAAACATTTGATGGAGCACAAAAGAGGGCATTAGCAGCCATCAAACCGTGTCGCATGTCTCTCCATGCCGAAAAGCGAGTTTTGTTTGTCTGGGTGCGTGTTTTAGTAATGAAACTTTTGAGTCAGAATAGAAAGAGTACGTGGTGAGCCTTCAAGTAGTGTCGCAAACGCAACAGGAGCAATTCAGAGAGATTCCAGCGCAAAACTAAAAAATTGCTTTTCATGGTGCGTGTTTTAGCAATTGAAAACAATGTTTGCTGACACACGAAAGGGCGCGTCGAGAGCTTTCAACTGACGTGCCGATTGCCGCTCTACGACGTAAGACGAGTGAGTTAGGGCCGTTTTGCGCTTTTGGACCTTTGGGTTCTTGTAACTCGCGAAATACAAACTTTTGGATTTCGACCAATCGGAAGACAAAAGATCGGCGAGTCGAAAGCTATCCAATCAACGCGAACTCGTCTCTCTGCGACGTCAGTTGCACGAGTTAGAGCAACTCTAGTGTTAAAATTTCGAGAATGGCGTTTTCCGTGGTGCGTGTTTGCGTAATTGGAAAAACTGCTGCAGACGTATGAAAGGACACGTCGAGAGCTTTCACCTGACGTGCCGATTGTCGCTCTACAACGTTTTACGTTTCCACCTTCGGGTTACTTTAGCTCGCGCAATTCAATATTTTGAATTTCGAAACCTCTTAGCTGAATGATCACTGAGTCGAGACCTATCCATAGAGCCCAAGATCTCCGCTCTACGGCTTTCCACCGCCGAGATCTGACAGCGTAACGCACGGACGGACGGACGGACGAACGGACAAACCGACGGACGGACGGACGAACGGACGGACGGACGGACGGACGGACGGACGGACGGAAGTACGGACGGACGGACGGCCGCACGCATGCCGAGCTCGCGTAGGGTGTCGCCCGGCTGAGCCCGGGCGAAAAAATACTACATTTCTAGTCGAGAAATAGAGAGGGTGCTGTTGTCTGATTGGAAGAGAATAAGAGAGCATGATTGGCGATTAGCCACGGCTGATCAGCGGTCGGCGTCCTCTTGTAGTTGCTATGGTCGCCGATAAGCCGAGGTCGCCACAAGGCCCACGACATACATCACTGCAAGTCTTATACTACAAAACACACTACAAGTAACTTGAACGGCAACATTTTTTCGCCGCGCCCCAGCGCGGCGAGTATATATACGGACGCTATTGTCTGTTCGTGTTTCTGTCTGTGTCACAAAACTAGACATGACGGTTAGTGCCACCCAATGGAGTCGAATGCGCTGAGTAACGTGCCGTTGTCCGTTTCTGTTGCCAATTTCCCTATTTCGAGATATTTACAATTAAAATATGAAAATGTCAAAAATGACACTTTTATTTACAAGTCGTATCGGCAAAGTTTTTTCGCCGCGCCTCAGCGCGGCGAGGTGTATATGTGACCGGGAAAACCCGTCTTCAGTGAAAACTCGGATATCCGGGTTTTCACTGAGTTGGTTAGTGAAAACCCGGATATCCGGGTATTCACTGTTGACTTAGTGAAAACCCGGATATCCGGGTTTTCACTGACAGGTTAGGGAAAACCCGGATAATTCTCCGATATGCTCAAAATAGCGCAATACACTGCAAGAACTATATTTCCATTGCCTGTAGGCCGTTTGGTTCCTTCCAAATCAGGCTATGCTTAGGCTCGCCCTGCGCCCACGGTCCACAAGAGTCAGTCGGCGTCGCAGTCTGGCGGGTCGAAGCTTAGGCTTAACGCGACCGGTGACCGACTTCAGGGCGCGCGGAGCGCGCCCTGAAGTTGGTGGTCGCGCTAAGCCTCAGTTTTCGACCCGCCAGGCGCGACGCCGGCCGAGTTTTAGTGCAAACAGTGGGTGGGGTGAACACTCCTCCATCTACTTCACCGCCTGCTCAGGCCGGCTGTGCGCCATCCCTCCGTACTAACGATTGCGACAAATTTCAGTCGCGTGCAAACTGTAAGCGGTCCCCGTATACTTAGCCGCCTGAAGCCAGACGTGCCAATTGGCCGCAAACATCTGGCATTGTGAAAGAGGCGGCTCGGCAAAGATTAAGGTATTGCATAAGATCGCACGTTTCGTACTCCATGACGCTTGTTTCGCGCAACAAACAGCGCGATTTGCCATTCAAAAGCACTTGTTTCGTCAGCAGTGTTTAAAACTATAGAAGCCTTGATTTCTACGCTATTTCTTCGAAAAGAGTAGTGAAAACACAGCTATCACGATTTTCACGACCCTCCCACGAAATCTCGCATATCCGGGTTTTCACTAAACTTTCAGTGAAAACCCGGATAATTTGACATTATCCGGGTTTTCACTAACCCGTCAGTGAAAACCCGGATATCCGGGTTTTCACTAAATCGACCAGTGAAAACCCGGATATCCGGGTTTTCACTTGATCCGGGTAGTCACGGTAACATATATATACGGATGACAATGTCTGTCTGTCCGTCCGTGGCACCGAAGTAAGGTATGTGACATATGTGGCCAAGTAGAGTCGAGGTCGCTGAGTACGGATCCAATATCCGTTTGTGTTGCTAATTTCGCATTTTCGAGATATTCGCAATTAAAATTCAAAAATGTCGAAAATCGACTTTTTCACCTGATGAGCTAGCCGCGAAATTTCTTCAGAAATGGAAAGAGCACGGACCGCTGATAATTTGTGACACGAAAGAAATTTTTTGTCGATGTGAAATTTGATAGAAATACGAAATTGTTTGTCGAAATTTCATAAATTGACAAAAATAGAACGCAATTTATTGACAAATGTGAATGCAGAAATTGAAAGGTCGCAAGCCAGTAAAAATTTGTGACATAGTTTTTCAGTTTTGAAAAATTGCAACTTGGAGATATTTACAATTAAAATATGAAAATATCGAAAACCGACCTTTTCGCCTGATGAGCCAACGGCGAAATTTCTTCAGAAATGGGAAGAACATAGGCCGTGGACAATTTGTAACGCAAAAGAAATTTTTTGCATATGCGGAATTTCATAGAAATACGCAATTATTTGCCAAAATTTCATAAATTGACAAAAGTAGAACGTCATTTATTGACGAATATGAATGCAGAAATTGAAAGGTCGTAAGCCAGTAAGAATTTGTGACATGGTTCTACAGCCTTGAAATACTGCAATTTAGAGATATTTACAATTAAAGTATAAAAAAGTCGAAAATCGATTTTGCCGCCTAATAAACTAGCAGCGAAATTTCTTCAGAAATCGAAAGAGCATAGACCGCGGATAATTTGTAACACAAAGAATTGTTTGCACTTGTGGAATTTTATAGAAATACGCCACAATTTGCCAAATTCCTAGTAGAGAACGACTGCACCAAACGGTTGGCAAGTTTTTTGTTCGATGTGGCGTATTCCCACAGGTATAAAGCTTCAGATGAACGGCGTCGTATCATGCCGATACCATACAGCGAACGCGGCGATATCACTGAGCTTTAGATCAGTTGTACAGACAACCGTATCGTGGTAATAGCTGCATTTGAATTGTGGTACACGTTTTCAAGATACCCTCGCTAGATGCGGCTAATTATGCGAATGAAATTCACTATACTGTTCGCCAAGATTTGACAGACACAAAGTGTAGGTTGAACTTTTTACACACACAGCTTGTTGCTGAAATGGAAAGGGCATACTACGCGATGAATTTGTGGCATAGTTTCGGATTTTGGAATTCACGAAATTAGGGATATTTTCAAGGTTTTTGTCAAAATTCCCAAATTTCGACAATTTCAAACAGCTTAAATTTCAAAACTTCTTTGCACGGATGTATCGAGCATAGTCTGCCAAGTATTTAGCAAATAGTTTCAGCGAATATAATTTTAGGGATATTTTCAAGGTTTTTGTCAAAATTCCCAAATTTCGGTAATTTCAAACAGCTTAACTTTCAAAATTTCTCTTTATGTATGTGTCGAGCGTAGTCTGCCAAGTATTTGTCAAATAGTTTCAGGTTTTATAATTAACGAAATAAGGAATATTTTCAAGGGTTTTGTCAAAATTCCCAAATTTCAACAAATTCACACAGCTTGAATTTCAAAACTTCTTTGCACGGATGTATCGAGCATAGTCTGCAAAGTATTTATCAAATAGTTTCAGATTTTATAATTAAGGAAATTAGGGATATTTTCAAGGGTTTTGTCAAAATTCCCAAACTTCGACAAATTCAAACAGCTTAAATTTTAAAACTTCTTTGCACGGATGTATCGAGCATAGTCTACCAAGTATTTATCAAATAGTTTCAGATTTTATAATTAACGTAATTAGGGTTATTTTTAATGGTTTTGTCAAAATTACCAAATTTCGACAAATTCAAACAGCTTAAATTTCAAAACTTCTTTGCACGGATGTATCGAGCATAGTCAGCCAAGTATTTAGCAAATAGTTTCAGATTTTTTAATTAGCGAAACTAGGCATATCTTCAAGGGTATTGCTAAAATTCCCAAATTTCGACAATATCGAATAGCTTAAATTTCAGAATGTCTTTGCATGGTTGTGTCGGACATAGCCTGCCAACTATTTAGCAAATAGTTCTATATTTTATAATTAACGAATTTAGGGATAGTTTCAAGGTTTTTCTCGAAATTGCCAAATTTCGACAATTTCAAACAACTTAAAATTCAAAATATCTTTGCGTGGATGACTCGGGCGTGGTATGTCAAGTAATTATACAGCAGTTTCAGATTTTAAAATTCACGAAATTAGGGATATTTTCAAGGCTTTTTTCAAACATGGCAGATTTCGGCAATTTCACATGGCTAAAACTTAGCAACATTCTTCCATGGATGTGTCCGGCAACGTATGTTTTTTGCCACCTATTCAATCGAAGACGAAACGCGGCAATTCTGTTCACTGTGCGGTTCTGCAATCTACAGCAACGGTACCGTAACCGTCCTCATTTGTGACCCAAAAGAAAAGGGCGTCGTCCCATTTAGACCCTCTTTATTCCAAATGGACCTGCGGCGAACATTCCTGATCCATTTATGGATCAGTACCCACCAATGCGCCTTACAGGCATCGATTGCCCAACAATGGCACAAACTTTCTCTGGAAACTCGAGGTAACTGCGGCGATACTCCCCGAAGAAATGCTCAACTTGCTCTTCTGACACTCTATGGAATATACTCCTCAAATGCACGACACACTATACAATGCCAATCAACCATCATCGGGTACCCAGTTTTTACTCTAAGCTTGTTGGCATACCAGGGTTAGTTGTTTCCCAGTGGATTTCAAAACCTCCTTTATTTGGTGGATGAGAATAGCGGTCGGGCTCAAACTTGAGGTAAGCATCATGAGAAGGCAGTACATAATAGCCGAGAGGGTAATGTAGGCTCTTAGCACTGAAGCCAGAAAACACTCCCACCAGAAAACTTGATGAATCGGCACCAGCATAGACACTCAAGGTATCATAGTGAGCAGTTTTGAAGCTGACAAATGAGATGTTGAGCGCCTATAAAGGAGTGTTACTTCATTCAGTCTACTCAATGTGAAGATATCACAGATCTCATTGGGGAGGAGGGGTAATGAGACCGAGTTGGAGCGGACTAGATAACAGACCAGTATATGTAGTTCAGTGATAAAGGGGTAGCTATTCATCTGAAGAAAAGGGGAATACACAGATAAGTAGATGGTTCGATTCGTGATAGGTCGCAAATATTTTTGCTTTTCGCGCTCTTTCAATTATTGGAGTTATGGCTTCCTTCCTTCCCGTTGCAGAAGAATTTGGTTATGACATGCCAAGTACTCTACCTATTTGTTAGTTGGATTACTCATGAAGTAAGCATGGGGCGCCACCATTAACAATTCACGCAGCCTGTGATTGCAGTATTACATCCCATTACAGCTATACAGAACCTTGCTTTTGTCAGGTGTCGAAATGAACCACTCGCAATTTTTCCTTCGTGCGTATCTATTGCCATGATACGTATCAGCTGGATACTTGAAACTGTCACTCGCATGTGTAAAAGAACTGCCGCAGCCTGCAATCAATCTACGGTAACTAATATACACCTATGAAAATTGAACCAAACAAATTTCTCCATTTACCATCGAGTGTCCGCTCGCACTTGTCCCCATGGTATTGACTTGTGCAATTGCAAGCGTATGAATTTCCATCTTTATGAGGAATACAAGTCCCTCCATTTCTGCATGGGCTACTGTGACAAATGTTTGGCTCGGAACAGTCCTTTCCAGAAAACCGTGGGTCGCATTGGCATCGGTAGTCAGTGTCAGTCAGAGGCTGAAGACAGTTGTGTCATTAATTTAATCATTCAAAGGTGAAACTGAAGAGTGCATTTGAAAACTGACTGACAAGGCATATGCCACCGTTCAGACACGGATCGTTGGTGTTGCATGGGTTATTTGGACTCGGTCTGCACCCAAACTCGCCCACTCCATTTCCTATCATCCCATGGCGACACGCGCATGTAAATCTTGCCCCAGGATACGCTTCAGTAAGAGACTGAAATGACTTTGCGATGATGGCCATTTACAGAAACACGACACAACACATTCTCAGTCGTGATTACTTCTCCGTAATTCTCATGGCACGTAGCGTTTGCATGGCATGGATTCGAATCGCAGTACTTCACTGGCTCACATTGCTTTCCATCGCCAGAGTAGCCTAAACAGAATAGCAACGGCAGCGTTATGCACAACGATGTATGTGTAGGTGCAGTGAAAGATTTCCATGAGAAATACATAAGAGAACCTTGAGGGCACGGGCCACACTTCGCTTCCACTGATCCATGATGAGAAATGCAGTCAACCATGTGGTTGCAACCCCCATTGTGGGTTTTGCATGGGTTGACCCACAGGCAGTCCTTCCCGTGAGGGCTGCCGACAAAGCCTGGGGGACATCTGAAAATGCCTACGTCACTCACGGAATGAATGCTGCGCTATTGGATAACATGCGACACTCACCCTGTGCAGATATAGGTCCCTTCAGGGTCGTTCTTGCAGTAGTCTTTGCCGTGGCACACATGGTCGCCAGTTTTACATTCGTCGATATTAACACAGTGGGGATCAGTGGGATTACTCTTGTCAACTTCGTATCCAACGTCACAATTGCAGGTGTAGCCAGCCTAAATTACCCTTGACATTAACATATTTGAATATTTCTTCAGAAACTTACTTATTCTTAACACACTACTGGTTCAGTTGCTGATGGCCTGCAAAAACCGTGATCTCCACAGAGCCAATGCGCGTATTCAGGATGACTTGCGTTGCAAGACTTGATGTGGTGTTCACAGTGCGGTCCGTGGTAGCCCTCGGCGCAGTGGCACCTGAAGAGGTAAACAATCGCAAGAATACTGCCATGTCATGCTGATGTGTAACACAATAGGGCGACTCTACCTGTATGTTCCAACTTTGTTCTCACACCGGGCATTGTTCATGCAGGGTTGTCCAATAGCGCACTCGTCAACGTCGACGTCGCAGTCTTTGCCCTGAAGACTCAACTTACCGAAAGACAAGACAGCCACAAAAGCGTCAGGTGCAGAAGGACTGACCGTGTAGCCAGGTGGACATAAGCAAAAGTAGTTCTGAAACTGGTCGATGCACGTTGCCCCATTCTTACACGGCTTCTTTTCTCGGCAGAAGTTGTCATTCTTTTCGTATTTGCTGCAAGACATACAGGTACAGTAAGCTCACGAAACGAAGCTCCTTATGGTATGTATCAGAAACATCCAACTCACATCGTCTCTTCCAAGACTAAAACGGATTTTCTGACACGTTCCAACGTGGCCACAGTTTCAGCTAAGGTCGTATTTAGTTCTTTCTTCTCTTTCTTGAGACCAGATATCTAAAATGACAAAGATATTGTAGCACTTTAATCGATTCTGTGCTTAATACAGTGGCACGTAGGGCATCAGTGACGATCACGTATATACCAATTGATTCACTCGTTCCGACTCCTGTCGCCGCCACTGCTCATTTTCTTGGCGTATGTGCTCTTTGAATACTACCATTGACGCGACAGCTTCGTCGGCAGCCCGCTGGCGCTTGTCCAGATCGGACTGGAAAGCACGACTGATAAACTTTCCACTTCAATTTCCAAGCAGTCAGCACAGTAATGAACCCACAATCTTTGGCAGATCCTCCAAGTTCAGTTTACCAAATTTCACTTTTCCTCTGCCCGTCGCATGAAACTCTACGTTGCCATCTTTCCCAGCGATAATTTTGATTGATCCCCTTGTGTTGAGGATCCTTGGCCTAATTGGAGAAGGTAACTTACGTCGCTATTAGTGTAGTTTAGCGCAAGTTTTATGCAATACCTAAATTCCAACGAGTTGACTGTCTGCTGATTTTGCCATTTTGGGCCCAACGCGAGTGGAAAGTTCCAGAGCAGTAAAACCTTCACAATTAATGCCTTCATTGCAGCTTCATCCCTTCTCTGCTCTCTCCTCTTCTGTCAGAATTGCACCACGTATGAGAAAGCGAAAGAGCGCAGGCGCTAGGAGGCCACTCGCCAAACATGCAAACGGTAGCACGTCAAGTTTTTGTCTCAGTAAACAAAGGACAGTGGTCGGGTTACAAGTGCAACTTTGCGGCATCCGTGTGTTTATTTATTATGGCGTGTAAACAATTCTGAGCCTGTCGACAAACGATGAGGAATGGTGACAGTAGTACAAAGACGGAGTTCACCGTACCTTGAGCTTTGAGGTCGGAAATCATTCATTTTGGGACTGACTTGCGGCGTGGTGTAGCTAAAGAAGGCACATCGAATCGAAGATACTTGCAAGCGTGATACACTGGACAGCAACTGTTGACCAGTATTGAAAATCGGGTTTACGCACTTGTTTGCTCATTTGTTGCATGAATCATTCCCAGATATAAGTGGAATTGTTGGAAAGGCGGCTGAATTTGCATCATGCTGTGGCGTTCGAATGAATGAACAGACGGTTTGCGTTAGGCGTGTTCGCGCTGTCAAAGCCTAGCAATGCAGCCTGTTCCGCCATTGGGGCAGGGGCCTAAGAACTTCATGAAGAAATCTAAAGACCAGCAACACCCTCAACAAAAGAGCTGTCATTGTAGCTCCATTCTCTTTCTTCACTGTTCTGTTTCCTCTTCACATACAAAACTGCACAGAGGTGGTTGAAAACGCATCAGCGCATCCACATTTCTTCCACCCAGACGGTAGCACAACAATTTTTTCGCCCGGCCTCAGCCGGGCGAACCCCTACGAGAGCTTATCGTGCGTGCGTCCGTCCGTTCGTTCGTGCGTCCCGCTCTTAGATCTCGGCGTCGGTAAGTTGTAGGAAGGAGATCTTGGGCTCTACGGAAAGGTCTCGACTCACTGGTAATGTCGCTAAGAGACTTCGAAATTCAAAAGTTTGAATTGCGCGCGCTACAGTAACCCAAAGGTTCAAACTGAAAACGGCTATTACTCGCTCGTCTTACGTCGTAGAGCGGCGTGCGATAGGTCAACTGAAAGGTCTCGACGTGCGCTTTCGTTTGGCAATAAAAATTCTCTTAATTACGCAAACACGCAACACGAAAAGCGACATTCTCGCGTTTTTGACACAGAAATCGCTCTAACTCACTCGGCGTGCGTCGTAGAGAGACGGTCTTAAGTTGGTTGGATAGCTCTCGACTCACTGATCATTTGTTCTTCGATTGGTCGAAACCCAAAAGTTTGAATTTCGCGCGCTACAGTAACCCAAAGGTTCAAAGCGCAAAACTTCTCTAACTCGCTCGTCTTCCGTCGCAGAGAGACGATCTTGAGGTCGTTGGATAGGTTTCGGCACATTGATCATTCCGTTAAGAGAAGTCGAGATTCAAAAGTTTGAATTTCGCGAGCTACAGTAACTCAAAAGTTCACACAGCAAAGCGGCTCTAACTCGCTCGTCTTACGTCGTAAGCGGCGTACGATAGGTCTACTAAAAGGTCTCGACGCGGTCTTTTGTTTGGCATAAAACGTTTTCTAAATTACGCAAACACGCAACACGAAAAGCGACATTCTCGCGTTTTTAACACAGAAATCGCTCTACCTCGCTTAGCGTGCTTCGTAGAAAGACGATCTTGAGTTTGTTGGATAGCTGTCGACTCACTGATCATTTGCTCTTCTCTTGGTCGAAACTCAAAAGTTTGAATATCGCGAGCTACAGTAACCCAACGGTTCAGAACGCAAAGCTTCTCTAACTCGCTCGTCTTCCGTCGTAGAGAGACGATCTTGAGCACGTTGAATAGGCTTTGGCACACTGATCATTCCTTTAAGAGAAGTCGAGATTCAAAAGTTTGAATTTCGCGAGCTACAGTAACCCAACGGTTCAGAACGCAAAGCTTCTCTAACTCGCTCGTCTTCCGTCGTAGAGAGACGCTCTTGAGCACGTTGAATAGGTTTTGGCACACTGATCATTCCTTTAAGAGAAGTCGAGATTCAAAAGTTTGAATTTCGCGAGCTACAGTAACTCAAAGGTTTAAACAGCAAATCGGCCCTAACTCACTCGTCTTACGTTGTAGAGCGGCATTCGTTCGACCGTTTGAAAGCTTACGTTGAGGCAGTTGTTGACCGGTCATTCCTAAAAAATACTTTTGTTTTTTTAACTCTTGTCTTACGAACAACTTTATCTGCTAAAAAAATTAATCCGGGGCGATCCCAATGTTGCCTTGCAACAACCGCTCAGAAATGTGTGCGCCTTGCTCAAAAAATTAATCCCGGGCGATCCCAATGTTGCGCTGCAAGAACCCCTCAGAAAGGAGCGTGTCAGAAGTAGCGCATGAATAGTGGACTCCGGGCGGGCGCGCGTCATATCGGAAAGGCTTGGAAATACTTTACAAAAGTATCCACTCTTTTACTCTTCCACTTTTTAAACACTCGCAAACCACTCTGTATTAATAAAACAACTCAACTTTTTTAAAACAGCTTGTTTGCCCAAGTAAACAAATGGAAACCGATTAAGATACAGTGGTGCCAGCTTGCGGCCTAGGTACGTACGACTGCTGACTTTGACGTACTGTAGCGCGAGAGCAGCTGCAAAATCCATATCGTCCAGTTCAAGGTTTGTCATTGGGATTCTATGTGGTTTTACTCATGCTGCGTCCTTACGCCATCCTACTGTACTTGCTCCGCTTTGAGAGAGGAGGAGTGCCGCGAGGGAATTTGCCTCCGTTTGCCACCCTCATTACTACTGATTCTCTTCGGAGAAACTCAGAATTGGACAAGCCACTCTTTCTACCTTCATTCTCCAAGTTTCACAATCGTAACGCTTCTGGGTACGGTCTATCTAACTTCTAACACGCACACACAACAAGGAGAGGGACCCAGGCAACTGCGATGCGACGGGGAGAATGGCAGCCATACGCTAATCGGTTAGGAACGAAGCCCGTTCATGCGTTGTTGCTACATGTAACTCATCGCTCGACCATACGTACGCGCGTCACGTTGCGATCGCTCCCAACGCGCACCAGTGTTGGTAGCTGCCCATGCATTCAGCTGTGAGGCTTCCCTGGATAGATGCTACGTAGGTGTGCACACCTAGTTAGTGCGTGCGTGGCAACAAGCCTCTCCTCATAGAAGAATGCTGGGGCGTATTGCACCGAATCTCCTGTTCCATTTCCTCCACCCCCCCCCCCCCCTCCCCCCTCCCCCTCCCCCTCACACATAAGTAGGTATGCTAAAACTCCTCTTTCACTGAGTCGGTTTCATGTCGAGAATATGGTGCCTTCGCCAACAACCAGAACCCCATTTCAGTCCCTTCCCAACACAACCATCGGTAAAATCCTATCACCCAAAGCACAACCCAAGGAGTTTCTTCACCACAAGCTCGTCAACGATTGCGCCTCCTAATCAATCGCTGTCTTGTTCTCTTCTTCTCAACGCCCGTATCCATCGTCGAGCGGACAGGTGCAGAAGGCTCTGCAGCGTCCGTGGGTCTTGAAGATGTACCACTTGCCGCTGGGATAGCCCACGTAGACGGCGTAGTTCCACAGCAGGTGCTTGGAAGGCTTCTTGGGTTGGTCGTTCAGCGACCCCTTGCGGAAGTTGGTGTAGTGGCTGCCGGTCAGCTTTGTGGTCTCATCGGGAAAGTAGAAGTAGCGCTTGCCCTTGGGCGACAGCCAGCCGGTCCAGACGGAGCCCTCTGAAGTGTGGCGACACGTCTGGCGATGATACGCAGACAACACCGGCATGGCATGGCAGTTGTGCGCAGCATGGTATGACAAGTGCGCAGCGCTGCACGCATGCAGCAGCAGCATGCAATGATGCAGCATGTGAGCATATGGCGCGACAAGTGTCAGGATTTCTGTGTAGATTGGTCGCTCACTCAGCAGCTTCTTGACGCTCTTCCCCGTGTCAGCGTTTCTAATCACCACCAGCTCGCCGCCACTTTCCTTGCAGTACCACTGCGCGTCCGTCCACTTGAGCTTCCTGCAATGGGTGATAAAGTAGCGCTTCTTTCTGTCTCCTCTAGTAGGTAGTGTTTCTCTCTTTGTCAGTGAATCAGTGCTGGTAACGCACTTCTGACTGATCCTGTAGCAGTACATGGGGGAGCCATTGACGTAGGCCACCCTGTAGCCCTTCCTGCACTGCGCGGGCGTTGTCTGTGTGGTAGGCGGAGTGGTCGTCGTAGGGGCGTCAGTAGATTGACAGTCACATGTGCCAGGGGGTCCCTGCGGTCCTTGTGGTCCGGGAGGTCCGAGGGGTAGGGTGATGCAGAGCTTCTGAAATTCGGGCGGAAGATTCCATTGATTGGTGGTGTTTTGCCAAACGAAAGTATTTTGGATGTATAGTGCAATCATGGTCACAAGTTGTGGCAGACCTATACCTCGCAGTACTTTCCACTTCGCCCTGGAGGGCAGACACACTTCGCGTCTCCGGTCGGTGCGACGACGCAAATCCGGTAGAAGCCGCACTTGACGGTCGCACAGGGGCTGATCTGGAATGTGGCGCGCAACGCAAATGGCACACGCTGAAACATACACGTAGCTCAAGGTTGACAGGGGCATTGGGCACCATAGTTACGGTATGTACTTCCTTCAAATCTCTCGGGCAGCACTCTCACAGACTGACGCAAGAGTGGCCTTACAGTTCTCTGGTTGAAAGCCCCCCCCCCCCCCCCAATCAGTACAACTGACGCAAAACTGTTTCTGTTCTGCATCACACACCTACATACCTGACAAATCGTGCCAGAGTAGCCAGGTGGGCATGTGCAGTGAGGGTTGTTCTTGCCTGTGATGGAGCAAGTCCCACCATTGACGCATGGGTTCGGTTCGCAGGGCTACAAACAGATCATAAACGGTACCGTACATGCAGGTACAGTGCATTGCCCCGCCCTTTGACACTATTGCGATCGGAGCGTATATATGGCAGACTGAAAGTATTCACACGAGGCTCAGCAAGCCTTATTGGGCCATCTTTACCTTGCTTGGAGGGCATAGCTGAGTGTTGCATTCCCGGGTCGTCTGGAAATGGAACGTCTTCAGAAACCCAATCAATGATATCAGCTTATCAATTGGGACACTGCCCTAGCGACCTCGCTGTCTCCTGGACACTCGCCGGGTGTAGGCAGGCACTCTCGCGTTCTCGTCTGCGTCCCTCCCCCGCAGGGCTCACTGCAGTTAGACCAGGCTGACCAAGCACTCCAGTCTGGGCAGGACTGGCCAGAGCAGTCGCGAGTCTGATTCGGCTGCTGCTCAGGACAGGCCGCTGTGCAGTTTTTGCTTCTGGTTTGCTTCCCCAGCCCACAGGTGGCGCTGCAGTCGCTCCAGGCTGACCAGTCGCTGCACACGCAGGGGCATGGTTGGGCGTTGCAGTCTTCTTCTTGCTGAAAATTGTCGGGAGAAGTAGAGACAATTGTCCTGCTCATAGTTGATAGGAGCTTATCCGGTCGCTTGAATGTTCATTAAGTATGTAAGAGTCACGTCCCTATGGAAATTTTGTTTTCCTGGCGCTGAACACCCTTTGTGTCCCAAATAATGCCTAGTGCAGCTTCAGCAGCACATTGGCTGTGTTTACCCGGACTCTAATCTACGAAGTCCTCCAACCTGCGCTTCACCAGGGCATTCGTTCCCGTTGATGCACACCCTCCCCCTGGTTCTTGTTCCACCTCCGCAGGAGGCGCTGCACCCCGACCATGGGCCCCAATTGCCCCACTGTGGGCATTGCTGGGTGTTGCAAGGGCGCGTCTCCTAGAAGAGGAATGCTTGGGTTGGCTGTAGAAATCCTCCAGGTGTGCAGTGTGTGTTTGACGACTGTCGTTGCGTGACTGGCATGCATGACTGCAGTCATGCCAGTCACGCAACGACAATCGTGCTTGGGTTGAATTTTGGCCCTTAGAATGTCAGGTATTCGATGGGATTCACACCCCGATAACAGTGGACTTCGCCTCATGCAACACCAGATGTAGGTATACGACTGCATTGAATCTACGTACCTGCGCATTACCGAGGCAACCGACGTCACCGGGGGCTCCCCCAACGCAAGTCCTGTTCCTCGTCTGCGTTCCCCTTCCACAGGGTTTGCTGCAGTCCGTCCATGGACTCCAGGGTACCCATTGCGGACATCGTTGGGTGTTGCAGGCGCGCGACTCCTAAAGGAGGAATGCTTGGGTTTGACTTTGGGCCATAGAATGTCAGAGATGCAATGGAGCTCAGACCAACACAAGCGGGCATCGCCTCATCCAACCAACAGTGCACGTATGCTGTACAAACTCTTAGCAATGTCAGTCAGAATGAGAAATCATAATTTTGATACTGGACCTTGTTACACAAAGCTTGTTAACAGAGCATGTACAGAAATGTAGCTACTCATGACGCCAGTTAGGCATCCTTCGCAGCATAATAATGCCTAGTGTGCGTTTTACAACACATTGATCCAGTCTACCTGGACTCTAATCTACGAAGTCCTTCCTATGCTCTCTGACCTGCGCTGGGCCAAGGCATGCGTCCCCGTTGATGCACACCCTCCCTCTGGTTCTTGTTCCCCCACCACAGGACGCGCTGCAGTCCGACCATTCACTCCAGGGGCCCCAATGTGGACATGGTGGGGTGTTGCAGGAGCGCGTCTCCTGGAAGAGGAATGCTTATTGGAGAATTGGATATTCCATAAATTGAATGAATTAGATACGAATTGGATATATAAAGGAGTGGCATATTATTAAAAGAGGAATGTTGGACTTTGACCGTGGGTCGTCGGGGATAATTGGATGGAGTTCTGACAATAGCGGGACTCCCCTCATCCAACAGCAAAGTGTTTAGTAGGTAGAGTCTTGATTAAGAAACGCACCTGCGCATCACCAAGGCAGTTGCTTCCCCCAACGCAAGTCCTGTTTCTCGTTTGGGATCCTCCACCGCAGGAGGCGCTGCAGCCGCCCCAGTCGCCCCAGGGGCCCCACTGTGGACATTTCTGGGTGTTGCAGCCGCGCGACTCCTTAAAGAGGAGTGGCGAGGTTGAAGTTTAGACTGTAGAAAATATCAGGGATGCGATGGGGCTCGGTCCAACATCAGTGGACTGCAGGGGTGACCACTGAAACTGAAACTAGGCCCAGTTTCAGTTTCAATAAATATTGTGAACAGAAACTGAAACTCGAATGGCCGTTCATATTTAAACTGAAACTGACACTCGGCAGTCACTTTCTGAAACTGAAACTGAAACTAAATGGTTTCTACGGTCACCCCTGGTGGACTGGACGTTGCCCCATCCAAGGCCGGGTGTACGCAGCCGCTTCGACACGTTTGGACTTACTGACCTGCGATGAACCGGGGCATCCGCTCCCTCCTACGCATATCCTCTGTCTCGTCTGCTTTCCCACTCCGCAGGAGGCGCTGCATCCCGACCATGGGCCCCAATCGCCCCACTGTGGACAAGGATCTTTGCTGCAGGGCTTCTTTTGGAACAGCTCGTAGCCATCGCAAGCGGCAGACTTCGGGCATCCCCTGCTCCTGTATTGCTCCCCCGAACCACAAGTGACGCTGCAGTGCATCCAGGCTGACCATCTGGTGCACACGCAGGGACAGTCGTGAGTGTTGCAGATGCGCCTTTGCTAAATGTGCAGTGTTGCTGACGAAATATCCATTACACCTGCAGAGATCACGCGTTTGGTTCGGTAGCACGACCCTTCCATTTGTCAGACCAATCCTGACCTGCGATTCGCCGGGGCAGTTGCTTCCGCCGTCGCAAGTCCTCTGCCTCGTCTGCTTTCCCCCTCCGCAGCTCTTGTCGCAGTCGCTCCAATCACTCCAATCGGTCCATTGCCCAACGTTCTGCTGAACACCAGAGGCTGAGGCTGCACAGTGCACTGACTGACTGACAGCAGCCTTTCGTCACACGAGAACTAGACGCGTGCTCAGAGGTTTGCAAAGATTTTGAATCTATCTTCGCTGCAACATCCCATTGACGAACGTTACACCTGACACCCAGTTCTGGAGCTGGCAGCGCTTTCAAAAGTTATGTCGAATGCCAAAACTTCTTGCCAAAACAGCCGCCGATTTCTGGATTTGGCCGCCACGCACCTCCGCTAAATCATACGTGTAACCGGGGGGGGGGGGGGGGGGGGGGTATGGGGTAAGCCCCCCCCCCCCCCCCTAGCCGAAAGTGTACCCCCCCATACCCCACAGGTACCCCCCTCCCCGCCTTCCCCAAAAGACCCCCCCCCCCAAAATTTCAAAAATTTTCGCCTGCGGCGTTTAACAAGCTGTTTTAAAAAAGTTGAGTTGTTTTATTAATACAGAGTGGTTTGTGAGTGTCTTAAAGTGGAAGAGTAAAGAGTGGATACTTTTGTGAAGTATTTCGAAGCCTTTCCGATATGACGCGAGGCCGCCCGGAGTCCACTATTCATGCGCTACTTCTGACACGCTCCTTTCTGAGGGGTTCTTGCAGGGCAACACTGGGGTCGCCCGGGATTAATTTTTTGAGCAAGACACACGCATTTCTGAGCGGTTGTTGCAAGGCAACATTGGGATCGCCCGGGATTAATTTTTTTAGCAGACAAAGTTGTTCGTGAGACAAGGGTTAAAAAAAACAAAAGTATTTCTTTAGGAATGACCGTTCAACAACTGCCTCAACGTAAGCTTTCAAACGGTCGAACGAATGCCGCTCTACAACGTAAGACGAGTGAGTTAGGGCCGATTTGCTGTTTGAACCTTTGAGTTACTGTAGCTCGCCAAATTCAAACTTTCGAATCTCGACTTCTCTTAACGGAATGATTAATGTGACGAAACCTATTCAACAAACTCAAGATCGTCTCTCCACGACGGAAGACGTGCGAGTTAGAGAAGTTTTGCGTTTTGAACATTTTGGTTACTGTAGCTCGCGATATTCAAACTTTTGAGTTTCGACCAATAGAAGAAGAAATGATCAGTGAGTCAAGAGCTATCCAGCAATTCAAGATCGTCTCTCTACGACGCACGCTGAGCGAGTTAGAGCGATTTCTATGCTAAAAACGCGAGAATGTCGCTTTTCGTGGTGCATGTTTGCGCAATTAACAAATTTTTTACGTCAAGTGAAAGAGTACGTCGAGACCTTTTAGTTGACCTATCGCACGCCGCTCTACGACGTAAGACGAGCGTGTTAGAGCCGTTTTGCCTTTTTTACCTTCAGGTTACTGTAGCGCGCAATAATGGTGGCGGAACCTCACTTTTTCCGCAAACAGGTCAGAACTCTCTACAATGTCAGTCAAAATGCAAAAGTTAGCTTCATAAACGAAGCTTGCCAAGGTGTCTTTACCTTGGATATACCTGCGTTATTACTGTGCGCTGATAGTAGATTATCCTAATAAATTTTACGCTATTTTCTAGCTGAAGTCGTCTCCCTGTGACTCAAACCCTTGCCAAAATGGCAGCACATGCGAAAGAACTGGCAAGAGCTACAGATGCCTCTGCCCCGACCACTACCATGGGAGGAACTGCGAGGTTAAGCGTTTATAGGAGTAAAATCTTCGAAACTGTTTGCTGCGGCATGGTGAGAACATGAAAATTCTTGCAGAAGCGTCCTCGCATTGTAAGAGAGTTTGATTTGGACGGATAAAACTAGCTGAACCTTCAGTACCGGATTTTTCCGCTTATAAGCCCATGGGCTTATATGTGGTTTTGGCACCTTCGCCAGAGTAAAACCAGCGACACATATAAGCCCAGGGCTAATAGGTGGCAGTCGACTTTCAGGGTGGGTCTTTACCTGTCATGTGACAGCAACTAATTAGCATGAAATTATGCAGTTGCTTTGGATTATCTAAGGCGTATTGTTGAATCATCCTGCTAATTGACAGTTGTACTGCCGTCGGTTGTTCATTTCTCACTATTTTAACGACAATTGGCAGTAAAATTAGGCAAATATCAGCGACGTTCCCGACAAAGTTTGGACACCATGGATAAGCCCATGGGCTTATATGTGGCAGTCAAATCAACGTATAAGCCCATGGGCTAATAAGTGGATGGGCTTATAAGCGGAACAAGCTGTGTGTGTAACAAGCTGTGTGTGTAAAAAGTTCAACCTATACTTTGTGTCTGTCAAATGTTGGTGAACAGTATAGTGAACTGTGTACACATCGTTATCCGCATCTGGAGAAAGTGTCTCGAGAATGTGTACCTTAATGCCAAGTGCAGCTATCCCCACGATACGGTTGTCTGTACAGCTGATCTGAAGCTCAGTGATATCGCCGCGTTCGCTATATGGTATCGGCATGATACGACGCCGTTTATCTGATGTTTCCTACCTGTGTGAAAACGTCACATCCAACAGAAAAATTTGCCAAAAGTTTGGTGCGAGCGAATTCCTGTGTTCAGCGTACGCATTTCTGTTTCCGAGCGCACATTCATCAATAAACAGCTGTTCTGGCCATCAAACGAAAATCTCGATTTTGACATTTTTTAAATTTTAATTCTAAATATCTCAAAATTGGAATTTATTAAAACTGTAAAACTGTGTCACAAATTCTAATTGGCATACAGCCCTACCATTTCTGCGTTCAAATTCGTCAAAAAACGACGTTCTATTTTGTTGATTTATGGAATTTTCAAAAATTATCACGTATTTCTATTAAATTCCATATTTGCAAAAAATTTCTCTTGCGTTACAAATTATCCGCAGTCTATACTCTTTCCATTTCTGAAGAAATTTCGCCGCTATATCATCAGGTGAAAAAGTCGATTTTCGACATTTCCATATTTTGATTAGAAATATCTCGAAATTGCAATTTTTAAAAACTGCAAAACTATGTCACAAATCTTTATTGGCTTACGACCTTTCCATTTCTGCATTCACATTCGTCACTAAATGACGTTGTATTTTAGTCAATTTATGCAATTTTGACAAATAATCGCGTATTTCTACTAAATTCCACATTTGCAAAAGTTTTCTTTTGCGTTACAAATTATCCGCGGCCCATGCTCCTTCCATTTCTGAAGAAATTTTGCGGCTAGCGCATCAGACGAAAAAGTCGATTTTCGACATTTTCGAATTTTAATTGCGAATATCTCGAAAATGCGAAATTAGCAACAGAAACGGACATTGGATCCGTACTCAGCGACCTTGACTCTACTTGACCACATATGTCACACATCTTACTTCGGTGCGACGAACGGACACACACACAGACAGACAGACAGACAGACAGACATTGTCATCCGTATATATACACCTCGCCGCGCTGAGGCGCGGCGAAAAAAGTTCAACCTATACTTTGTGTCTGTCAAATTTTGGTGAACAGCATAGTGAACTTTGTACGCATCGTTAGCCGCATCTGGAGAAAGTGTCTTGAGAATGTGTACCTTAATGCCAAGTGCAGCTATCCCCACGATACGGTTGTCTGTACAGCTGATCTAAAGCTCAGTGATATCGCCGCGTTCGCTATATGTTATCGGCATGATACGACGCCGTTTATCTGATGTTTCCTACCTGTGTGAAAACGTCACATCCAACAAAAAAACTTGCCAAAAGTTTGGTGCGAGCGAATTCCTGTTTTCAGCATACGCATTTCTGTTTCCGAGTGCACATTCATCAATAAACAGCTGTTCTGGCCATCAGGCGAAAACCTTGATTTTGAAATTTTCTTAAATTTTAATTGTAAATATCTCGAAATTGAAATTTAACAAAACTGTAGAACTATGTCACAAATTCTTATTGGCATACGGCCTTACCATTTCTGCGTTCAAATTCGTCAAAAAACGACGTTCTATTTTGTTGATTTATGGAATTTTGAAAAATAATCACGTATTTCTGTTAAATTCCACATTTGCAAAAAATTTCTCTTGCGTTACAAATTATCCGCAGTCTATACTCTTTCCATTTCTGAAGAAATTTCGCCGCTGTATCATCAGATGAAAAAGTCGATATTCGACATTTTCATATTTTGATTGAAAATATCTCGAAATTGCAATTTTGGAAAACTTCAAAACTATGTCACAAATTCTTATCGACATACGACCTTTCCATTTCTGCATTCACATTCGTCATTAAATGACTTTGTATTTTAGTCAATTTATGCAATTTTGACAAATAGCAAATACGAACTGAACCAAGTACGTGGTGCA